>APFE031228670.1:7930-63704 GCA_000404065.3 Pinus taeda | reverse complement strand
GAATAGCATGATCATGATCATGAATAGGTGGGAGGCCTTTGGGAGTCTCAAATACCTTGGAATGATTGTCCAAGACTTTTTGGAGATCTGGAGAAATAGATGATTCGAATGTGGAAACCTCTAGCGAACATAATTGTGCAATTACACCTCTTTGTTCCTTTTTTAGAAGCTTTGTCATACCATTAGAGCTGATTATCTTTCCCGGGTTTCCCTTCAATACCCCTTAATTCAACTTCCTTTCCTTCCACATAAAATTTCATGAAAATTTCTTGAAAATTAAAAGCTATTGTACCCAAGGATTGTAGCCATTGGACTCCCTAGTAAAACATCAACACCTCCCATTGGAATGGAAAGCATTGGGCTAATCAATACATATTTTCCCATCGGTAGCTTGATATTATGGCACTTTCCAGAGAAATTTATTGTTCCTCCTTTTGCAACCATCACTTGACACTGTGGTGCTGGATATAGGAAGCAATTTAATTCTTTTTCTATCTTACAATGAATAAAATTGTGGTACTTCCTGAATCAATCAACACTGTTACCTTTTTCTTCTTGATTTGTCCTTCTATCTTGATGGTTTTAGGAGTGGTAATTCCGTCCAATGCATTACAAGATATGGTCAGATTCATTTCTTCTTTATCTAGGCTTTGTTCCTGGAGTATATCCTCTTCTTTTGACCTTTCTTGCTCCTTTTCTTCTTCCTCTTCACAATCTATGTAGAATAATTTCTTTCAGCACACCTTTATGACTTTATGTATTTATACTACACACTGTAACAAATCCCTTTTGGCTCTTTTTTTCTTCCAATTGTTGTGGTGTCAACCTTATAGGTTGTGGAAGACTAGCAGCAACAAAACTTCCGTCTTTATAGTTGTGAGTGGTATGCTTCCTGGTTGCCATAATTTTTGCTTTCCATTTTTCTTGCTAACCTGAATGCCTTCTCTAATGAATCAGGTTCCCAAAGGCGAACATCATGTTGGATATTATCCTTTAAAGACCCTATGAAACATCAATCCTATGCTCCTCTGGAATATCTTCTACCCTTATGTTCAATTTTTGGAACTCCTCAATGTGCTCCATTATTGAACCCTTTTGTTTGAGACTTATCAATTGGCTAAAAAAAGTGCTGCTTTTTGTATCCTCATAATGTGCCATCAATTCTTCCGTAAAAATTGCCCAAGTGATAAATTGTTTACGAGAGCAAAGCCATTGATACCATACAAACTGATTTGGTTCCAAATATAAAATTTCCATACGTACCTTTTGTGTGTTTTGCACATTATTGAGATCGAAAAATTGCTCCATCTGTAATATCCATGTTGCGGGATCCTTGCCATCAAACTTCCTCATATCGATTTTTGGAATATGATGGTCTTCGATCCCACATTAGAGTCTATGGAATCATGATTAACATTTCTTTTGTTCTCATCATGAGTTTTCTTTACTTCCCTTTCACCATTAGTAAGCATTTCTTGTAGAAACTTTGTCAAATCTGTCTTCAAATCTTCCATGCCTGTCTTCAAATCTGTCTTCAAATCTATCTTCAAATTGTCCATCTTAGCTTCCATGTCATTCATCTTAGCTTCTATGCCTTTCTTTAAACCATCCATCTTAGATTCTGTTATTTTTTGTGCAAATGACACTTGTTTCACTTGGTCTCGTAATTTTGATATATCATGTTGCATTTCTTCCTCTTCTTCATGAGTCATGCTAGAGCTTTCAGGTTTCTTACCAGGTGTTTGCATTTTCTTTCCTCAGGGCATCAATTACCGATAATAATGCTTTAATATGCCCTTTGAATTCCTTCAAACTAATTTTTCAAACCAAGCTAATGCAAAAATTAAAAAAAACTACACACATTTTTTCACTTTGTAGGAGCTTGATATTGAATCTGATGTATATCTATAATTTCATATCATCCAGTTCTAAAATTGCGACCTACAGTAGCCCTCTACGTCCTCTTTCCAATGCCACTAGTCTGATCCACATTGGATTCTCCACGGAAGAGTTACGCCAAATCTCCCACAGTGACCTGATTATAGACTAGTTCAGTAGAGGGAACTTGTACGACGTGCCACGAGTCACTGTTTCAACCTTTGGCTCTGAAAAATATATACAAGAAAATACAGTCCGTCCTCTTTTTGTACCGTCTTACGAAATTTCGATCCGATGCTTATAGAGAAAGTTATGACGATTTTCTCCAGGTCACCTGTTTGGAATGTAATTCAGGAGTCTGCAAAAAGACCAACTTCCTCATATCATATCTCTACCAATATAGTGCAAAAAGCTCTAAAAGTTGGACCCAAGGTTAAGTGCGATTTTGTCTCAAATGGGTTTTGTTTTTTAGCTTCTGAAATGTCAAGGAAAAAAATTTATAGCGAAAATGCCACTATGACCTATTTGGAGCATCGAAACCCTAGAATCCAAAGCTCTAATACGAAATGTTATGGAACCAACTCACAAAAAGATAGAAAAGATAGATCAACGCCTTAGAATTCAGTCTCTTCGAGGGGGCAACCTCCTTTACATTACATAAATGAACAATTCCTTGGATGATTCAAATGATAAAAACCTCCTTTCTATATATAGGAGTCTAAGGAGTCACAATATAACCCAACCGACCTAACAATAATAATATAAAGCCACAAAAATAGCAATAGATGGATTCTATGGGGCACAATAATAACAATATGGGGACAATAGGGGCACCACAATATTAATAAGGGATACAATTACAATAGTAATGGGGTAATCACTAGTATTATAAGGACCTAACACTTGCTTCCGAAAGGGAGATAAATAATCCAAGTGGCCACACAAATATTCTGTAAACTCAAATAAATGTCCTAGACCTTATTAGTTATAAAATAGTTTTGTAGGAACTAAGCTCCCAGTGCATTTTTTAGGCAATTTCCATGTGCTTTCGACAAAAAATATAGGTTGGCAATCTTTAACTCTTACACATTGGCAAAGAACCTATAGCTTAAAATAAGTTTTGTAACAGTTCAAGAACACCAAAAATAGAGTTTGTATGTGAAAGTTGTGGCCATGAGAAGTTGATGTATCAACTAGGCTCCTAATGGCCCACATTGCTTTTGTCACCTCATTCCTTGGGGTTAGGGTTTTTACCTCTTAGACTTTTAGAGTTAATGTCAAAAGACAATTTCAACTTTTTTGTGGGGGAATTTTTATGAATGGGCATGATAGACAAAATTTGTTCTTGGAGATCAACTACCACCATTCTAGGCAGTTTGTATTGCTTTGCATATTGCAATGTTCCACTATTTCATTTATCAATAGAGTTTGGGTTTCACCGCATTGCTTTGTTTTTTGCAATATCTTCATGTTATTATGTTTATCATTGTCATCTTCATCAATTCTCAATGTAATTCAAATCAAAGAAATCTTGAAAAGCATGATAGAAAAGTCATATTTTAAAAGCCAAGGTTACCACTTTTGTCGAAGGGCACATTAGTATCTAAAATTTGATTTAATAATAGTTTCTATATCTTGGTACATGACTTAGACTTTAATGAATATATTCAATAATAATTGATTGTAAACAAATTAACATGTGACATGAGTCTCTATAATGAATAAGTTTAACTAAGATGCGAACTTGAAATTTATAATACCACTCTAGATCTATCTTAAATGCTTGATCTATTAAGTCAAGACAAATCAAAACTATTGAGGTACAAACTTTTTCTAATTTTTAATATAAAATTTAATCCTTTGATACTTGATAATTCTAAAATTGAAATAAATCTAAAATCAATTTAATTTAATTATTAAAATATCATAATTTTTCCTTAAATTAATGTAAACATCATAAATAAATGCTTCCTATAAAATGCACCCGATGACAACCATCCATTTAAATATAATTAAATATACATAAAATAAAAAATATGCATGAGTGTGACAAACATAATGCTATATGATAATTTGGAGATCAAACACTGAGATTAAAACTTGTGCATGTTTTTATTGTTAAAATAATCACTTGAAAGGAGGAGAAATATGTCTACACCATAAGTTGAGGCGTTGTTGTTTCTCTCTTTGACCATTTATCACTATTTTCTTTAAGTAAATATTTTAAACACACAAACTTATAAGGGCCACATGAGTTGATTTGTGTGATGATTAGTTACCATTATGGTTTTTATATTCAAATTTCATAAAAGGAATTGAACATGACGACCCAATGTAGGGTTACATTATTTCAAAAAATATCTAAGTTTAATTAAATTTTACATAATTTTGATAAGAACATTTTTTTATTTAGTAATTTATTTTTCCAGTTAATATATGAGTTAACTCAATAAAATAGGTATTGTCTACTAATATCACAAATTCACTTGAGGATAGTTTTTTTGAATTAGGTAAAAAAAAAAAATCAAAATGTTGGAGTGTTTGAAGCTTTTTTTTTAACGGTAAATTGATTCACATTATCAAGAACCTTTGGAGCACCCAAAATCCTAATATTTGATAATTGTAACCTAAATTTTTAAAAAAATCTACCAATTTTTGTCATAATCTTGTCGAAACCAATATTTTCCGAACTAATTTGTAAGTTTTTTAGACTACACTAATAAAATATATGTAATTGCCTTAAAAATTTGTATTCAACCACTCTCAAAAATCGCTCTCAACACCCACATTTTGTCCAAATCCATTCCAACTCTGTTGTCCTTAAAAGAGCTTTTAAACCACCCTATGGATTATCTGACGTAACGTGCAAAATCAGAAAGAAAGAAAGAAGAAAATTATTTTAACGTCCATGAGGCTATAGATAGCCTATGGGACACACTGCTTCTTCATCTCGTTGATGTATTTGACCTTTTTCCGGTGAAGCCTCACAATAAACACTCCCAACTTCTCAACAAACCTTTCGCTAAATAGATTATCCCAAGAGCTAGCTGCCAAAATATCTGCATAACTTTCCCTGTTGTCTTTGAAGGCCTCACATTCTAAAATGAAGTGATTTTATGTTTCCACTTTTCTAGAAGAACAAAAAATACATACTCTTTCCTCCCACACTTCTTTTGGCCTTTTCCAGTGCCCTGTTTCACAATGAAGTTGATGAGAATTAGTCCTTAACTAAGCAATAAGAATTTTGGCTCTCCAATAAATATTGGTCTCTATGTATGTTTTTTGTTGATGATTATGAGCAAGGTTAAACACTTTTATATAGTATTTTTTCTTTCTCCCTAGCTCCTTATCCCAAGTATGCTTGTGGAACTTATCCATAACAAAAGCTTTTGTCTCTTTATTGTTTATGGGGCATGTGTTCAAGCAAATACTCCATTTATTAAACCATTTTTTATTTTGCTGCATCCAAGTCTTCTTTCTTTTGCACAATATGTCATTAAAGACAACCCTAGGCCATCTGCCCTCTTCCATTTGCTCATTTTCTCTAAATATCTTATGACTCGCACCATAGCAATTGCTTCAATAGGAACAACCCATGTTTCACTTAACAAGATAGCATAAGGAACTGCACTTTTAATTTTGAATTTGTTTGTTATAATAAAACACGTCTAAATTTTCTCAGTTTGTTTCCATTGCATGTTGGATGTACTGTTGTCCCATAGTTCACAACCATAGAGAATCACCAAAATCATTAGAAGCCCAAAAAGAGTTTGAATGGTTTTCCAGTCCCATAACTCTACCTCTCTACACCTATTTTGAAAAGCATAAAATTCTTTCCAACCCTTCAAAGTTCTTTTCTTTTTACAGTGATCCAAACTTAGATTTTTGTTGAAGTCAATTCTGAGGTATTCGTAATCTGCAACTTCTTCCAAAATGTTGCCTTCAAAGTAGAACTTATGTTGTTTATGTTTTCTTTTTTTAGGGCAAACCACTACTTTTGTTTTGTTAATATTAACTTGCATCCCCACCCTTCTACGAAAATGCTCAAGGGATAATAAGTGTTCTTGCGAACCAAGAGTAGATTTAGCAATCAGAATAAGGTCATATGCATACAAAGGAAGCCTTATAACAAACTTGCCCAAATGGATACCATTGCCCCCTTACGAATTTAACCACTCCTCAAGCTTGTTAATATATAAACCAAAAAGGGTAGGAGACAATAGGCAACCTTGCTTGACCCCGATATCACTTCTAAAACTTTCAGAAATCCCCGCCGAAGTTCTAATTTTGACTTTCACCTTTTCATACAACCTATGCACTGCTCCTCTCAGATGTTTAGGAACCCCAAGTTCCCCCATTATGTGACAAAGCTTATCCCTAGGAACCGTGTCAAACGCTTTTCTGAAATCAACAAAGCAACATAAAACTCATTCCTTTTTCTCTCAAAATTTCTCAATGATGTGCCTTAAAGTTATACACTGATCAACTGTGGAATGTTTAGTTCTAAAATCTGCTTTCCTTTTAGCGCGCTTATCTCTTTCTTCTATCCACTCGCTGATTTTATTTTCTAGCATGCTTCCACATAACTTTGCAAACAAGGGTTTTATCATTATGGTCCTATAATTGGAGGGATTATTGGTGTCACCACTCTTGAGAAGAAGTATTGCCAGACTAGTTGTCTAATCTATGGGGAACCCCTGTTGTATGATGTTAATGAAAATTTATGTAATGTGAGGTGCAAGAATCTTTGAGCCCCACTTTAGATACTTTGGTTGGATTTCAACTAAGTCTTTTGATTTTCCAACACTCTATTTCTTGATACCCATCTCTACCTCTTGCACCGTGAAGAGTTCAATATTAGTGTTGACCAAGGGGGAGGGTCAACCTTGGTATCCTGCTCATAGAGTTGTCTTGCATAGTCAGACAATTTAGAAGTTGTAATATTATTTTTAGTTTGCATATTTCTTGGTTGGAGCTTCTTCCAAAATAATTTGGGATTATTTTTCCCACGGAAAATTAGTTATTCCCTAGAAACCATGAAATTATGTTATCCTTGTTTAACTATTTCTACATTCTCCTTGCCTTTTTGCATTCTTTGTCAAACCAAGCATTAACCAGAAAGCAATTTGCTTAAGACTTCTTAATTTTTGCTCTTTTGCACTCTGAAAGTGCGCTTTGAATTAAATGCGTTAATTCATGGCTATGAAGGACATGAATTGTGATTTTCTCCTTCTCGAAGATCCTCTCTAGCGTCATTTTGAAGGTATTGCAATTTTTTGGAGTCAAAAGAATTATGCCCTTTGAGAGATTTTGTTGAACACACTTTGTTTTTTACTCTAATTGCTTCTTTTCAGTCCAAGAGAAGCTTAAATAAATTAGCTTGTGATCTGATTTTAAATCCCAACGCTGATGTCCAATCAAAACTTCCTCTATTTTTCAAAGAAACCATACGTGCACATTACATAATCTACTACACTTTCTCCATTGTAAGTGAAATTACCAAACTTTGTCCATCTAACCAAACCATTACAAATAACTAAATCTAAAGCACCACATAAAATAGAAAAATTGATATGCTTAAATGACTATAATTTTGTGCAAATTAATTTAATCAATAAATGAAGCAGTTGTCTATAATGAGACTTTTTGAAAGCTTTTTCGTCGGGTTTTTCCCGTCAAAATCCTGCAATTTATTGGAATCGCAAGTTTGATAGCTAGTTTTTGCACAATCAAAGGGTCCCAGGGGTTTTTAAGAGTGCTGAATCCAAATATGCAGTTAAAAAACCATTTTAACTGCTAAAAATCAAGATTTAACCTCAATTTCTTCCGCCGAATTCCCTCACCGGAATTTCCAAAAAATCGCATTATAGACAACTCTATAAATGAAATTAAAAAACCCGACTGCAGATATGGTCCATCATAAGATCTGACGATCATAGGGCGCGCCACGGAAAAATCCGTTGATCCAACGGACAGGAGCAACCTCCCGCCTAATTTCGACGACTTGTCCGAGAAAATCAAGAATATACAACACTGCGGATTCCCTACATCCACGTAGCTGTCTCCACTTTCAGATGCGTTTTTTCTCCGTTGGATATAATTAAAATACCTTATGTTATATCTCTCCTTGCCACCGCGATGTCAGAGGAATTTGTAAATCAGGGGTAAGTAACCGCGGTGAAAACGCTTCTGGAACTCTTTTTGTACGGTTGGTTGCTGCAGGTTTGTTTTTTTCTGCCACAGCAGTGGAGCAGAGAGGTGAATAAGGCCTCTGTGATTTATTGGTCCAAGCTTGGAAACTACTAGTAAGCAGGCATCTTTCCTTTTCTCATAGATTCTAGTCTACGCTATATGGAAATTCAATAAAAGGATTAATTTTTTATCATTTTCTTTAAATTCTTCGCTTCTGCGTGTGAAGGAAATTCATGCAAAGATTAATTTCTTATCATTTTCCTTAAATGTTCTGTTTCTTCATGTGAAGGAAATTAAAGAAAAGATTATTTTCATATTATTCTCCTTAAATGCTTTGTTTCTGCTTGTGAAGCAACAAAACGGTCACCTGTTACAGGAATTCAGATAAAGCTATGGCAATTTACATGAATATATGTAGCTCGTTCAAAGGTTTATGAATTTACGCTACTTTATTGATAGGTTCCAAAGGCTAGGCTGATATGCCTTTTTCTCTGCCGGCGGGTTAATCCCGATGGTTTTAGAATGACTAATTTGCCACATTTTTACAGAAATTCTTTGCTTGTTTGTTGTGCGTTTCAGTTTGCATGTCAGGGCACGCTTCAATCCTATTCTCCGATATTTTTCATTTTCATATGATTGCAAGTAACAGTTGCTCTGTACCTACCTCTAATGCCAGGCGCACTAGTAATGATATATGCTCCCGCTTTAAACAGAACAAGGTAACTTGCACACGGACGTAAATTAAAATACATGCAATCTGCGGTTTTATTTTACAGTCGCAAAAGAATCTGTTAATGGAATTATCTAACTCAACCCCGGCTGAAAATGGCTGCCTCTTTAGTGCAGATGGCATAAGCGTTTACTGGTCTCTGCCTCGATTTAAACAGTTAGAAGTATAATTTTATCTTTGTACAAATTTACAGTATGCATAAGTGTTTCATCCAATTTAATAAGTCATTAATTGAGGGCGTTTCACTTTAATAATTTTTATCTTTTAATATCATTCCGTTACATGCAAACAAGCTGCAAGTTAATTTAGGAATCCTATTCGAGCACACCATATAAATATATCTACATAAATAATCCGCCATAAAGCTACCATATTTTAATTTCATTATTGAAGCTTTTGCAATGCAGCCTCAAGCAGATATCAGTCTGCACAACTCCGGTAACCCTATCTTTAATCAAAGAATAGGTTTTACAAGGTAAATGGAAATTAGAGTAAGGGCAGCAATTTCCTTCACTCGCATCGTCGAAAAAGTTGGACTTCAGGATATCAAGTCAGAAAAAATTGGCAAAAAAACTAGCTTATAAAATCAGAAAAATTCAAAAATATTGGCACAATTTGGCAAACAATTGGGAATCGTTAAAAAAATTCCCAAATATTTAATTTTTTCATTCAAGTTTGGTTATAAATTACAATAATATTAAAATTACATTGTCACATAAATATTTATTTATTTCTATTTAGACATATATTGGATGTCTGTACATTAACTCAGTAGTCTAAACTTGCTAAGAAATGGCCTTTTGCCAGTCAGATGGAAAATTGGTCTTTTGGCTTGAAATTTAATAGGGATTATTTTAGATTGATGGAATCTAGATGTTCACATTGCATAATTCAGTTGTAGTATAGGTATCGGAAGGCGTTGAATCTATTTCTAAAAAAGAAAAACAACAACAATGTCATCAATTCAATTGTTTTTTTGTTTCAAAATAAATTAGACGATCAAATTCTAGTAATGACAAACTGGAAATGGTCTAAATTATAAAACGCCTATCATCTTCAGACAAAATTACCTCAAAGGTGATATTTTTTATATTTTATAAATCTATCTATTATTTCCTATAAATGACCTCTGCCTTTTTGTGGCCAATAAGTATTGGATCTCAAATTTATTGCCTAAACGCTAATCCATGAAGATATGTTACTCTTATTAGAGATCAAGTTTCCCTTTGAAATATGCTGTAACAATCTTCGTCTTTTTCGCAAAATCACCGTCAGCAAGTGAGAAAAATGCAGCGTAAGTACCAAAATTGCGCATTTTATGAAAAATGTGGTGATTTCTTCGGGTGGGGAGAAATCGCCAATTTTTTTTTGCTATCCTGAAAACAGTGAGGATTCTGTTAAAATTATTCATCAGTAATTAAAAAATGGATAAGGTAAGAGTAAGAGTTCTCTAGAAGTCACTCATTAATAATAGAAGGGGACGAAAGCGATTTCCTTGGCTTATGTATCTTTGCCTGTTTGAAAAGAATTAAAAATTCTTCTGAAAATACTAATCAATCATGGTAAGGAAATAGACTTTTATTGCTAGAGTATGCGCCATGTCTACATATGGCCTTCGATTTATGATTGTAATTGGCACCTTCCCTTATGCAAGGCCGTCTTCTTTGGAAACTGTAGCAATGGTTCCATGAGTTTGCATTCAATGCTGTAGATTGCGCTATTGATATCCATAAACGTCCTGTCTGATAGCTCAGTAGCAATATTTTCTTTTCAGTGGATCTAGTATGATCATCTGAGGGTAGGGGAAACATTTTATGCCCATTCTTAGATTGTTATGATGCCGCATATTCTCTTCAAAGACTGCTCTTTGCTATTTTATGGATAGAAAATAGTGTGGCCTGGACATGAATGGATTTTGGCATGGAAGCGTTGTTCTTTCAACTTCTTCCATATTGCACACCAATTCACGTATTGTTGTCAATGCGGAGCATGCTTTTGGAGTGCATTTAAGCGTTTGTCTTTTATTTTCAGGAAAAAATAGTCTCCATTTATCTGTCTGTATTGGCCATCAAAATATAGGATTTTTGGTTAGAAAATTGTGCGGGCTTCACTATGTAGCAGGTTATTCTTCAACACAAATAGGTAACCGGGGCTTGCTGTTTTTCCTCAATTATTCTAATCATGTTTGTATGGTTTTAAGAATATGATGCAGTTTTTATGCTGTTCACATTTTTTCCGTCTCTGCGCTGTCTTTTGCGTGACACCTAGCTGAACATATTTATGTGGCCACTCTTTTATCAAAATGGAATGTTAACTAGAATCGTTATATACTCTTTTTGCATTGCACTTCCATACCTATAGAGAATCTACTCTGGAATCCACAGAATGTTGCATTTCGCTCAGTTTTGTATGGTTGCAAAGAGTTTACATAGCCTTTTTCAACAAAGTAGGTCCGGTTTCAATCAAGTATTTTAAAGGACTATTTGGATGAAAAACCTATTATCAGATTTGGTAAGATCAGGGAAGAAGACTCATGAAAAGTAATGCATTTTAAACATATGGAAACATAGTCGGAAAAGTAAACATATTGGGCAGACTCAAGATAATGGCATAAGTAATGCATTTTAAAGAGGTGCAGAAAGTAAACCAAAAATATGCTAATATGCTAACATGGAGATTGTGAATAATATGTGCAATAAATTCCTTTGTAAATATTCAAAGTTTTATGCAAATAAATATTGGCCCATCTCGTAGTGGGTATGTTGACTCATTATACGTGGCTCACTAAACTACTATAGAAAAACTACAAGCTTTTTGAAAATTGTCTCCATAGATTGAACTTTAAATTGCCATATTCCACGGGGTTTAATTCATCCTAAATCTTGAGTATGATGCAAGGAATTAGAGAATAACAGAGTAAAACTATGAAGGCTATTATTTTGTACAATCTGGCAAGTAGGCGTAAAAAACTCTCAAATAGAACAAAATACGAAATAATAGTCTTCATAGTTTCACTCTCTTACTTCTCTAATTCCTTGCATCATCCTCTAGATTTAGGATGATAAATAAATTAAAACCCCTGTGGAATATGGTGATTTAAAGTTCATATTTATGGAGACAAATTTTTCTAAAGGCTTGTTGTTTTTCTATGGTCTTTTAGTGAGCCATGTATAATTGTATAATTAATGTATAATGAGTCAACATACCTACTATGAGATGGGCCAATATTTATTTGTATAAAACTTTGAATTTTTATCGAGAAATTTATGTGCATATTATGCACCATCTCCATGTTACAGTGTTTTTGGTTTACTTTTTGCACCCTTATCTCTCTTTCTATATATATATATATATACCAATGTTACATTTTGACAAAGTTAATAGATAGAGATAAAGTTTTCTTATTCCACAATAAAGTTTCCAAAATCACAATTTGGTAGGCAGCAAATGGTTAACAATCAATTTTGAAAAAATTGTAGTGAATTGATAGGGGTATGTGTAATGTCTCCATCTTCCTCTTTAGCACATTTGAGGAGGGGTATCTGTTGAAATATGACAACAAGAATATTCCAATTTAATTTGCCCTTGAATTAAATTGTGAATTAAAATCAAATTTAGTCTTAACAACGACTTGGAAATAATTAATTAAGTTATTTTGACTTAATTAGTTGGCGAAATTCAAGTTAGAAGTCTTTCTGAAGTCATGCAAGAGTTATCCCTTAAATATAAGCCTTAAATTAAGGAGATAAGATTGAGTTATATTTGAGTTGTAATTAGTTTAAACTGAGTTAAGTCCAGTTAAATTAGTTCCAAACTGTTTGAGGAACTAATGGTGAGTTGACAGTCAGTTGATGCATGTATGCACTCAACTAGTGTACTCCAGTTAACTGAAGATTTCTTCATCAGAAACTCATGCATGTCTATTTGAGAAAGACCCAGTTGAGATTAAAGACAAGGACAATGTACTATCAGTTGCATGCGTTTTCTTATAAAGAAAACTCATGCATGCAGTCAAGGAATCATCCTTGAGGATTGCGTAGTTCTGACAGTGTGTGAGATCAGGTGATCATCCACATGGTAGATGAGTTTTCCACTTGGTAAGAGAGAATCATCCTAGAGGAACAACGCAAGGAAATAGGAGTGTGGAGGGCAAAGAGGAAGGCTGGAGAGCAGCCAGGATTGTTTGGGAGCATCTGTGAGGATCGTGTTGAGAGCTGGCTACCTGTGAGAGCTAAGGCTTTGTATAATTCCTATGTATTTCCACCTTGTATGATAATACAGATATTGAGATTTTTAGTTGAGGCTTTCCCCAAAGTATTTTCATATGTATTGTGCATTGATTCTTCTTCTGGTTATATTGTTTAGCTCGATCTTTAAGCTTCGCAAATTGATAGTAGAAGTAGGTTATAGTATTCTGCTTTGATTTATATTGCATTATCGGGTTAATCTACCATACAAATTTTCTACAGTATCTTTTTATTTCCGTTTTCCATTGATTTGTATCCTTTGAGGTTAATTTATTTTTCATTCAAATTAACTTATTAACCCTTTCTAGGCATAGACATCCCCTTCCTAGCTAGATATTTCCTCTAGGGATCCATCTTGCCAATTTTAATCCTTTGAACATAATGCTTACCCCTTAGGCCAACCCTCATTTTAGTTAACATCAGGTGTCCTTTCAAATATCCCATTGGGCATTGTGAAAGATGTACATAACCAAGCCATTGGGCCTCTTTCAAAAACCCATTGGGCCTATTTGAAAGATCCCATTGGGCCTTTCTTGAAGATTAGCGTATACATAACATTTGAATATAGTACACTCATGCCGCGGGGCCTCTTTATAATAACCCATTGAGCATATTTGAAATATGTGCCCAACAAGCCATTTGCCATATTTGAAATATCTTCCCTCTCTCCAAAGATCTCCTTGATAGAAAAACCATTAAGATCTATCAAAAGGTTTCCTTAATGGCAAATCCATCGGGCTATTTTGAGAGATAGCCATGGTTACTTTTGAAAGGTTCACTTTATAGATCATTGGGCCTTTTTGAAAGAATATATTTTGAATTGCTTTGATAGACCATAGGGCTCCTTAAAAGCACATCTTTTGAAAGGCCTTGATAGAGCATAGGCCTCCTCAAAAGAACATCTTTTGAAAGGCCTCCTTGAAAGAACATCTCATGAAAGGCCCTACTAGATGATTGGTTCTCCTGAAAAAACATCTTGTGAAAGGCCTCAATAGATTATTGGGCCTCTTTGAAAGAACATCTTTCGAAAGCTCTTTATAAACTATTAGGCCTCCTTGAAGGTCATCTACCAACCTTCGAAGAAATGACGTAATCAAATACCATCAAGACGAAATGCAAGAAGGCCCATTGATTGTATCTCAAACAACAACCTTTGAATTCCCCTGAGAGGCAATTGGGCCAAATTTGAAGAAACAAACATTCAAATGCCTCAATAGGCCATTGGGCCATTTACAAAGAAACATATTTTGAATGCCCCTAAAAGGCCATCAAGCCCTTTTGAATTTCCTCAATAGGCCATTGGTCCTGCTACCCACCAAAAGTGGGTGACCCTGGGAGAAGTGTGACCTAGGGGTCACCCACTTTTGGTGGGTAGCAGGACCAATGGCCCATTGAGGGAATTCAAAAGGGCTTGATGGCCTTTTAGGGGCATTCAAAGGATGTTTCTTTGTAAATTGCCCAATGGCTTGGTTATGTGCATCTTTCACAATGCCTTCAAAGAGGCCTAATAGTTTATCAAGGGCTTTTGAAAGATGTTCTTTCAAAGAGGCCCAATAATCTATTGAGGCCTTTAACAAGATGCTTTTTTCAAGAGACCCAATCATCTACTGGGGCCTTTCACGAGATGTTCTTTCGTGGAGGCCTAATGGTCTATCGAGGCCTTTCAAAAGATGTTCTTTTGAGAAGGCTTGTGGTTTATCAAGGCCTAAAGATGTGCTTTTAAGGAGGCCTGTGGTCTATCAAAGCAATTCAAAAGATGTTCTTTCAAAAAGGCCCAATGATATATAAAGTGAATTGTTCAAAAGTAACCAATGGCTATCTCTCAAAATAGCCCGATGGATTTGCCATTAAGGAAACCTTTTGATAGATCTCAATTGTTTTGTTATCAAGGAGATCTTTAGAGAGAGGGAAGATCTTTCAAATATGGCCAATGGCTTGTTGGGCACATGTTTCAAATAGGCTCAATGGGATATTATAAAGAGGCCCTGCGACATAAGTGTATTATATTCAAATGTTATGTATCGAGCTAATCTTCAAGAAAGGTCCAAAGGGTTTTTTGAAAGAGGCCCAATGGCTTGGTGTTGTACATCTTTCACAATGCGCAATGGGATATTGTTAATTTTAGGCAACAATGGTATGTCCTATGCTTTAGAGCAATTTTACTTCAATTTCTTTATTAGCCCAGTATGAATATTCAGATTAGCAATCACATAAACATGATAGTAAAATGCAAATAGAACATAAACATAAACAATAGAAGACAAGCCAAGGCAAGAGGACACAAGATGCAGCACTAGCCAAGGACAAACCCTAATGTGGGGAAACCCTTGATCAAATCTTCTTTTAGTCTTCAATAGTTCAGTAGAGAGAGATAGTCCAATTTACAAATATGATAATTTATAATAGCAGCAAAGAGCCCTAACCAAAAAATTTAACGCTGGTCAATAGGGTTGATTTGACCCTCAGCAAATTGGTCAACTTTAGTCAAATTTGGTCTCCAAACAACAAGATAAACTGCCCTCAAAATAGGCAAATTCATCTTAGTCAAAGTCTAGTCAAAGAGCCCACCTGCGGTTAGCCCTAGCTGTAATAAACGCTGGTTAATAGTCAACATTTAGCCTCGATTTTTGTGCCTAGAAATGCGCCTTGTACAAACAGAGATAAACCTCACAAAAACGCAGTCAAAGGAGGTCAACGCATGGTCAAACTGCCCAGAAATTCGGTCTCTTGAAATTTCAGATGTGTGGAGAGAGAGGGGCCCGAAATTCGTACCCAATTAATGAGGGGAGAGAGAGAGAGAAGTGTGAAGATGAGTGTATCCAAATGAGGCTAAGTCACCTTCTATTTATATGCAACGTTGAGGATGAATAGACGTGACTGTTGGGCTTTTGAGCCTACATAAGTTCGCTGGCTGACCTTGACAATTTGACCATAATCAAAATAAATTCGTAACTTCATTTTTACATGTCAGAATTAGATGATCTTTAGATCAATCCTACACCTCTCGGAGCAAGGAATCCAAGAAAAATATCAGCTGTCATAAATAAGATGACTCATGTGGAGTTTGGCCCTAGTTTCCAATTTTAACACTCCCTCTCAACTAGGGAGAACTCCATTTGCTAATCCATCTGCCAATTTGTACTATCTTTGTCATCAATGCATTGCTTTGCACTGCTGAACTATGAAGAAGAAGAAGTGATCGAGAATGTATCATACCATTCTCTACTGGCTTGAGGTCAGTCCCAATCAAAGGAGAGTGTGTCATACCACTCTTACTGACCCAAAGTCAGTTCCGATCAAAAGAGAGTGTCTCATACCACTCTTACTGACTCGAAGTCAGTTCCAATTGATCCTAGATCAATATCGGTCTTCCTAGCATAGGGAATATGGTAGTACACGGTGTGTCCATCGGTAGTACTATGGTCCCTATCCTCATTTCCCTACTCATTGGCCAGATGAGAGGTACTTCCCATGAATCCCAGACTGCATGGGTAGGATGTCTCAGTAGGAGAAGGATGAACCACTCATCTTGCCTACATGTCGCCAAGGGGTATTGCAGGGGAAGGCTGAACCACTCACTCTGTACACAACAAGCCACTAGGGGAAGGCTGAACCACTCACGTATGGTTGCTCATCGCTCCAAGAAGTACCTCAAGCCCCCTGGAGCTCCCAGAGCTCAATGTCGATCTCATATAGGACCCTCATAAAAGGGTCTCTCCACGACTACAAGTCATTCTCAGAAGGCCAAGAACTTGACCTTCCTTAGAGGCTTTGTTTGAATATCGACGACCTGCTCATCAGTCCCAATGTGATGTAGCCTTATTACTCCTCGTTGTACCATATCCTGGATAAAGTGGTACCTGATATCTATATGCTTGGAGAGATCATGAAACACGAGATTCTCTAATAATTGGATCCCACTTTGGTTGTCGCAGAGGATCACGGTGGTATCCAACACATGTCCAAACAACTCACTGAATAGCTTCCACAACTAGACAACTTCACAGGAGGCCATACTAGAAACTATGTATTCGGCCTCGACGGTGCTCAAGGCAACTGATTTCTGCTTCCTGCTCATCCATGATATCGAAGAAGAACCCAAAGAAAAACAACATCCAGAAGTGATCTTGCGATCCACCACACTGCTAGCCCAATCAACATTAGAATAACCATACAGCCTCACATCTCCGACAGTGTATCTCAGTCCATGAGTGATTGTGCCCCGAAGATATCTCAGAAGATTCTTGGCACCAATCCAATGTATATGATGAGGCATTGAGGCCCTCCTCAAATTTCGCTCTCCTGAAATTTCGCTCTCCTGAAATTTCAGATGCGTGGAGAGAGAGAGAGGCCTAGAAATCCATACACAATCAATGAGGAGAGAGAGTGAGAAGTGTGAAGATGAGTGTGTCCAAATGAGGCTAAGTCACCTTCTATTTATATGCAACGTTGAGGATGAATAGACGTCACTGTTGGACTTCTGAGCCTACCTAAGTTTGCTGGCCAACCTTGACAATTTGACCATAATCAAAATAAATTCATAACTTCGTTTGAACATGTCAGAATCGGATGATCTTTAGATCAATCCTACACCTCTCGGAGAGAGGAATCCAAGAAAAATATCAGTTGTCATAAATAAGATGACCCATGTGGAGTTTGGCCCTAGTTGCCAATTTTAACAGATATTTGAAAGGAGACCTAATGTTAACTAAAATGAGGGTTGGCCTGAGGGTTAAGTATTATGTTCAAAGGATTAAAATTGGCAATATGGATCCCTATAGGGAATATCTAGCTAGGAAAGGGATGCCTATGCCTAGAAGGGTTAATAACTTAATTTGAATGAAAAATAAATTAACCTTGAAGGATACAGAGCAGTGGAAAAAGACAAGAAAAAGATACCCCTCAAATGTGCTACAGACGAAGATGGAGACATTACACATACCCCTACGAATTCACTACAATTTTTTCAAAATTGATTGTTAACCATTTGTTGCCTACCAAATTGTGATTTTGGAAACTTTATTGTGGAATAAGAAACTTTATCTCTAGCTATTAACTTTGTCAAAGTGTAACACACACACACACACACACACACACACACACACACATATATATATATAGAGAGAGAGAGAGATTAAACCAAAAATATGGTAACATGGAGATTGTGCATAATATGCGCATAAATTCCCTGGTAAATTTTAGAAAATTTTGTCTCCATAGATATGAAATTTAAATCACCATATTCCACAGGGGTTTTTATTTATTTATCATCATAAATCTAGAGTATGATGCAAAGAATCAGAGAAGTAACAGAGTATGAAGACTATTATTTCGTACACTCTGACAAGTAGGCATAGAAAGCTCTCAAATAGAACAAAATAAAGCGAACAATTTCGTTTTTTGTTTTTTCAGAACGATTTTAGACGGGTCTAATTTACCCACCTAGTTGACTCTATTTTTGGGAGCCCAACCCTAATGGACCCGAGAATTGAACTTGCACCTCATGACAGAGGGCCAATGACTTGGCGAGGGGCTTCAACCAATTGGGCTACCCATCAAGGCTTCGCTTTATTTTGTTCTATTTGAGAGCTTTCTATGCCTACTTGCCAGATTGTACAAAATAATAGTCTTCATAGTTTCACTCTGTTACTTCTCTAATTCCTTGCATCATACTCTAGATTTAGTATGAATTAAAACCCCGTGGAATATGGCAATTTAAAGTTCATATCCATGGAGACAATTTTCTAAAAGCTTGTAGTTTTTATATAGTATTTAGTGAGCCATGTATAATCAATGTACAATGAGTCAACATACCCACTATGAGATGGGCCAATATTTATTTGCATAAAACTTTGAATAATTACAAAGGAATTTATGCACATATTATTCACAATCTCCATGTTAGCATAGTTTTGGTTTACTTTCTGCACCTCTTTAAAATGCATTACTTATGCCATTATCTGGAGTCTGCCCAATATGTTTACTTTTCCGACTATGTTGCCATATGTTTAAAATTCATTACTTTTAACGAGTCTTCTTCCCTGATGTTACCAAATCTGATAACAGGTTTTGCATCCAAATAGTCCTTTAAAATACTTGATTGAAACCATACCTACTTTGTTGAAAAAGGCTATGTAAACTCTTTGCAAGCATACAAAACCAAGTGAAATGCAACATTCTGTGGATTCCAGAGTAGAATGTCTATAGGTATGGAAGTGCAATGCAAAAAGAGTATACAATGATTCTAGTTAACATTCCATTTTGTAATACAGTGGCCACAGAAATATGTTCGGTTAGGTGTCATGCAAAAGGCAGCGCAGAGATGGAAAAAATGTGAACAGCATAAAAACTGTATCATATTCTTAAAACCATACAAACATGATTAGAATAATTGAGGAAAAGCAACAAGCCCCGGTTACCTATTTGTGCTGAAGAATAATTTGATACATAGTGAAGTTCGCACAATTTTCTAACCAAAAATCCTATATCTTGATGGCCAATATAGACAGATAAATGGAGACTATTTTTTCCTGAAAACAAAAGACAAACGCCTAAATGCACTTCAAAAACATTCTCCTCATTGACAACAATACATGAATTGGTGTGCAATATGGAAGAAGTTGAAAGAACAACGCTTCCATGCCAAAATCCATTCATGCCCACTTCCAAGGGCATTCCATCTTTGTGGCTTGATAAGGAGTTAGATTTTGTGACAATGCATAGATTGAGGGCCCTCGAATCATGCTAACCAATCCACTTTATAGACCTCGAGCACAACCCACCACAAACCAAAGTCATAATAAAAGGAATCTGACGGCAACCATAACAACAAATACCAAGGTATACCATAGGGCCAAGGAGCATCTCATATTCATTAATTGAAGCATTGTAAGTTATAACCATAAACTTTAAACCTTGAAGTTGCCACTTGTAAGTTATAATAAAATGCCATTTTTATAGCTTGTGATCCCACTCGTAAGTGCCACCAATTGAGGATTGTAACTCTTCTATAAATAAAATGGGATCACAAGCTATAAAAATCGCTTAAGCATTAGAGTAGAGGCCTTGCGAAATGTACTATTGCAGGAAGTCTGAAAGAAATTATTTGGGCCAAGAGTACTGAGTTTGGTCTGGCCTGGGTTTGTATCCATACCTTCTCAGAAAAGTTTGAATTTATGTGCTGTGAGTTTTAGCATTCAGATGTTGTTACTTGTATCTATTGTTGCTTCTCTCCTGCTGTCAATGCAATGTAATATGCTATTAACTCTTTTGCTAGAAAATTGTTGAAATATTTTGCTGCTAGTACTAAATCTGCTGTTGCCGATATGATTATTACTGTTATTTTTGTATCTGTTGCTGTTGTGTTAGCACTTGCTAGTTTTTACACATTTTTCAGAAAATAGGAAAAACATATCAGAGTCAAAGTTTTTGGTTCATAACTTCTTCCAAGTGTGGTTTTCCTTGGAAAGAGTATAGCCATTGGAATTGTTGACCCTGCTGCCTACACCTACCTACAAGTCGGCGAGAAAAGCCTTCAACCCCACAAGGTGTGGTTCGTGGCCTGGAACTCAGAGAAGGGGCTATGACACTAAATCCCTTCTCTCTCTCTGTTTAAGCTATCTCCAAGGTTAGCTAAGGAGGGTGGTCCCTAATGAAAAGTTAAGTTAAAAAGATATGTGAGTTTCTAGGAGAATTGCTAGAGTTAAGTAGATTATTTTTTAAAGATTTATAAGCAAAAACTGATATGAGCAATAACCATTAGAAGATAAGCATGAAATACATAAACAACCAGTGCCTTCCAAGTATTTGCTCTTTAAGAAATGAAATTGCATTTTGCTTAAAACAAAAGTAGAATGCTTCAAAAATTGAAAGCAAAGCAATTCTGAAATGGAGACAAAGATGACATGAAAGAGTCAAAATGATAATCTACAATTAGTGTACAAGAACTAGATCAAGACATGCAAGTAGAACTCCATACTTGTCTAGTTAAAAAAATGTTCTAGGTAGCAAATAAAATCCTTGAAAGCACAAGATATTGATCAAGAAAAATATATTGTTTAAATTTATATGATCTTAGTAGGCTAGAGGAAAGGAAACTCCCTCTTTCAAAATTGTTTGATGAGATTCTCGAGGCAAACTGATTGGGTCCTTCTATTCTTGATCTTGGGAGTTAGTTCGTTTATTGGAGAACTATCCCACGCTTAAGTGAATCCTTCAACTAAA
Source organism: Pinus taeda (assembly GCA_000404065.3). NCBI lineage: Eukaryota > Viridiplantae > Streptophyta > Pinopsida > Pinales > Pinaceae > Pinus > Pinus taeda. The sequence goes on along the minus strand of APFE031228670.1, from coordinate 42,434 downwards.
CCTAAAGATCTCTACACACTTGAAAGAAAATGTCAGCAATCATAAGGGATTAGATTATACAATGGAGGAGAGATTTCACCAAAAATCTTTTAGTGCTCCTCTTCCTAGAGTATTTCTCTGACCCAAAAACCATACAAGATAGTTTGCATATGTTAATCCAAAAAAGTGGCAAAATGATAACTAGCATAATCCAACATACATGTAGAATGTAAAGCACAACAATTGAAATAACATCACCTCAAGAAATGGAAGGAGAACACCTTTAAGAAATGAAATTGTATTTTGCTTAAAACAAAAGGAGAATGCTTCAAAAATTGAAAGCAAAGCAATCCTGAAATGGAGGCAAAGATGACATGAAAGAGTCAAAATGATAATTTACAATTAGTGTACGAGGACTAGATCAAGACATGCAAGTAGAACTCCATACTTGTCTAGTTAAAACAATGTTCAAGGTAGCAAATAAAATCCTTGAAAGCACAAGATATTGATCAAGAAAAATATATTGTTTAAATTAATATGATCTTAGTAGGCTAGAGGAAAGGAAACTTTCTCTTTCAAAATTGTTTGATGAGATCCTTGAGGCAAACCGATTGGGTCTTTCTATTCTTGATCTTGGGAGTTAGTTTGTCTATTGGAGAGCTACCCCACGCCCAAGTAAATCCTTCAACCAAATCTAAATATCTCTACACTTGAAAAAAATGTTAGCAATCATAAGGGATTAGATTATACAATGGAGGAGAAGGTTAGAGATTTCACCAAAAATCTTCTAGTGCTCCTCTTCCTAGAGTATTTTTCTAACCCAAAAACAATACAAGATAGCTTGCATATGTTAATCCAAACAAGTGGCAAAATGATAACTAGCATAATCCAACATACATGTAGAATGTAAGCACAACAATTGAAATAACATCACCTCAAGAAATGGAAGGAGAACACCAACACAATAGTACCCCAAAGTCTCTTTTATTATATGAAAGATGGATACAAAATCCAATAGTCTCCGTAAGCCCAATAAAAGAAGAAAAAATGAGAGCTCAAGACTCATATAAATAAGAAAATGGGAGATGATCCCAAGGAAAATTCCAGTGACAAATGGAGATGGATTGACAATCCCAATGTAGAAAATCAAATCACAAGTGGCAAGATGACTGTCTGTAGGTGGCAACCTTGACTCCTTGATTGTCCATTGAATATCTTCAAATGTGCTGTGTGTATTCCTTGTGAGGATCAACACACTTCTAACTGCTGGTGCACATTCCTTTGATTGTTGGCAAGTGTAGATGATCACAGGTGATAGGGGAGCAAACTCCCATCAAATTCTCCACAACGAAACTCATGTATGTGACATCTATCATAAGTGCCAACATTGCTCCAACAAACTGCTGTGTGTAAATGTTGTTTGGCTGAGTGTAAACTACGTGTAGGCTCCCTGTAGTTGTGCGTTGATTGTTATAGATGTTGGCTGCTTGATACATGTAAATCTTGGTGGAGGCATATCTCCCCAAATATCTTAATAAGATCCCAAACAAATCAACCATACTTACGGTGATTTCTCCCTGTTGCATGGAGCCTTCACATGGCCTGCGTGGATTACTTTTTATGGCATGTGCGTATTTTAATTTTGCTGGTCATGCGTAGAGTAGGAAGGTGAGGTGGGGTCCATAATCCACTCACACTGACTTTGGCATATGAAACATATATCAAATCCAATATGTTTGAATTAAATCAAATTTGATTTTTAGCCATACGTGACATTTCATCCAATCAACGTGGTACTTTTGACTTCCATTTGACTTGCCACTTGAAACTTTGACATTGGCGTGTGCTTTTGACTTGAGTTGTGGCTTCATTTGGTGGGCCCCACATAATTACCACACCATCTTTGAATTTCATTTGGAACTCTCATGTCATTTGGTTGACTTTGGAAAAATTTAGAAAATTTTCCTGTTATTGATTTTTTTTCATTGTTTTGCCACTATCACTAGGAAAATCAACGTTTAAGGGACTATAAGTCATTTTTTGACCCTCAAAGTGAGTCTTCGGATAAAGCTGGTTTTTTGAGGATGAATTTCGAGTAGTCACATGCCCCAGATATCTCCTAAGGCCACTTATTTACATCATTACATAGAAAATAATTAAAAAATCTCGTTTTGTGGGAAATTTTTAATTTTAAAAAAATCCTACTTAGACCTAGCCAAATTCCATGAAATTTCTTGTGTGATCTAGTATGGTTATATACATCGACTCTAGACACTAAGATGTGTTAGGGGCTCAACTTTCATATCGTCACCCCAACTTTGGGGTAAAAAGTGAGTGAAAAAACCCAAAAAATTATCCGCCTCTGAAAAAGAAGGGATAATTAACCAGATAAAAAAAACACTCCAAAGTTTACTCGTTTGCTGATCGAGTCCCAACATCCTAGGCCTATTACATACTCAAAAACTCATCATTACTAGTATCACTTATTACAATTCCCCGTAGGGTGTGGAATCTAGGTACAAGAAAGATGTTGAGGAAATAGAAGTAGAGTTAAAAAACTCGGTTGACTGATAATATCTAATGGTACAAGTGTCCTCTAGATCATCCTTGGGCATGGAATCTTCATATAATCATCAGGTGCCACTCCAGTGGTCAACATTTGGCTCCATATGGGGATGCGTGCAAGATACAAAGTGATAGTGTGCAAGAACCTGGAATCTGCATCAACTGACAAAAGACATATATCAACAGTATCCATTCAAAATATCACCAAATGAAATAAAGTACAGAAACGAAGAAATGGAATTTTATTCTAAGAGCATAAATGACAATTTATTCATGAAATAAAACTAATTAAACAAAAATGACAGGAGATAAGGTTAGAAATATGATACAAAAAGATGCCCCATGGCATCATATATTTTATTTGTAGAACAATTTGAGCAGTTGGCCATTCATAAGTAACTCGAGTGGTTCTCCATCCAAAGTGCTCAAATGGTAGGAATTATGTCTAGCTGCTTCCCTAATAATGTATGGTCCAAGCCACAAGCTGTCAAACTTACCATGATTTCCTGGCTTTTCATTCCTGTGATCCCATAGCAAAACCATATCATTGTTAGAAAACATTCTATTCCTAGATGATTTGTCAGAATTTCTTCTTACCTTAGATTGATTTTTACAACAATGCTCAAAGGCTCTTCTTCTGGTTTCATCCAATTCTACAATTTGGTCAATCCTACATTGCACAGCATCTCTATCAGACATAAAACTTTGTAGCAATTGGTATGCTGGTAACCTCAAATGCACAAGAAGGGTAACATCCGAGCCATAGACTAACTCAGAGGGACTCTTCCCAGTATAACTCTTCTTTGTAATCCTGTCAACCCACAAAGCATATTTAATTTTATTATCCCATGTCTATTTTTTATCCACTACCATCTTCTTGATTATGGTTATCAAATTCTTATTACTAGACTCTGCTAAGCTATTACTCTGAGGATAGTAGTTTGATGAATGGGATAAAACAATGCCATACTTAAAGCAAAACGATAAGAATTCAACAGAGCTAAAAGCCTTGACATTGTTAGAAGTAATCTTGGCAGGGACACCAAAACGAGTGATAATCTTATCTTCAAGAAAATCTATCACTACTTTGTCGGTGGCGTGTTTTGTAGAGATGGCCTCTACCCATTTAGTAAAATAATCAGTGGCAGTTATAATCCATGAGTAGCCATTATGCAAATTTTCATTAAATTTCCCTGTAAAATCTAGCCCCCAATGTTGAAGGGGAGCCTCCACAACCACAGGCTGAAGAGGTAAAGAGGCTAACTTCTGCTTCTCAGTGAATAGTTGACAAGCTTGGCAACCTCTAACATGCTTGTGCACATCAGCAAAAATAGAAGGCCAAAAATAACCGACCCTCAAGATTTTGTGGGTAGTAGTCTTAGTAGCATAATGCCCTCCACAAAATCCTGAATGAAACTCAGATGGAAGCTTTTTGGCTTCAACTTCATCAACACACCTAATTATTACCCCCTCCAGATTTCTCCAACCCAATTCATCCTTCATAATGCAATGCTTAGTTGCTCTAAGCCTTAATGCTCTTCTCTTATGGCCAACTAAATGGTTAGGACATGACAAATTTTGCAAATAATTAATAATGTCTTTATACCATTCAAGTTGACCCAATCTTTGAAGTTCTTATGAAGTTAATTCCAAATCATTTTGACAAATCATTCCTATTGCTTTCTCATTTCCTTCATTCAAGATTTTGGCCAATCCCTGGCCTTTCACAAGCTGGGTAGGTCTAATATCCAAATCATACTCTTGAATCTTCGAGACCCACCTAGCTCGAGTTCCTAAGTAATCTGCTTGGACTAAACATCCTTTACAGCAGAGTGCGGAAAAAATGCAATTATCCTAGAATACCCCACATAAACTCTGAATTGTTTAAGAGACTTGACTAAAGCATAAGCTTGTTTCTCCATGGTGCTATACTTCAACTTAGACCCTTGAAGGAACCTACTCATAAAAGCAATAGGTTGCTCATATCCTTCATTATTCTTTTGAAGCAACACCCCAGCAATAATATCTTCGGATGCAAAAGAGAAAATAAAAATTTCCTTTGAATAATCAGGGCTTACTAGAATAGGTGCTTTGACAGTAGAATCCTTTATTTCCTTGAAACCTTTTCCACCCTCATTTCTCCAAACAAACTTAACATCTTTCTTTAAGAGGGTTTGGATGGGTTTGGCAATCTCAACATAATTTGGAATGAACCTTCAAAGAAAATTAATCTTTCCTAAGAAGGATTGAAGGGTTTTAATATTATGATGCGAAGAAATTTTTGAATAGCCTCAACTCTTTCAGGGTCAATATTGATCCCATCCTTTGAAATGATGTGACCAAGCAACTTCCCTTCAGTCACTCCAAAAATAGATTTAGCAAGATTTAAGGATATTCCATACTCTCTACACCTATCAAAAATTTTCCTTAGGTGGCGTATATGGGAAATTCCACTTTTAGAAAAAATAGTTAAATCATCTTGATAGATCTCAATAAATTTCCCAATTAGACCCTTAAAGGCATAGTCCATAACCCTTTGAAAATTTGCGCTAGCATTCGTTAATCCAAAAAGCATCTTCAAATATTCAAAAGTACCCATGGTGTGGTGAATGTTGTTTTATGTCTATCCTCCTCCTTCACCAAGACTTGGTTGTATCTTGAAAATCCATCTAACAAAGACATCATTCTAGATCCCGTTACCCTTTGCAATAATGTTTCCATATGAGGTAAAGGGTAATTACCTTTTTTTACAAGCTAAATTAAGATTTCAAAAATTTACACATAGCCTGATTGATCCATCCTTCTTCCTTACAATAACCAAGTTTGAACACCCTGTGGAATGCCTAGTGTGAGCAATGATACCAGCTTGAAGCATCTTTTGCTCCAAGGGGGCTAACTTAGGATTGATTTGCCTAAGTTTCTGTCTAAAGGGTTTGACATTTTCATCCTTAAGAGGGATAACATGTTCCATAACATCTTCCCTATAACCTTTCAACTCATCATATGAAAAAGCCAAAATATCTCTATATTCGTGAAGTAAATTTATCAACTTTTTCCTTTCTTGCTCATTGGTATCCTTGTCTATTTTAATAATCTTTGGGTCATGAGGGGTACCAATATTCACTTCAATGAATTCCCCTGGGTCAATTTTCTTATCATCTCTTCTCTTTGATGCATCATGTCTATCAAACACTTGCTCCAAGGCTACACATTCCCTAGGAGTGGGATTTGTCACCACATTACACCTCATAATCACATCCTTCTTCTTTGTAGCCAACCTTAAATTCAGAAAACTCCTCCATGTTATTTAAAAAACGAACCACCTAGCTTTCATCATTAAAGATTTGCCAATGCCCAAGATTATCAAGAACTGATGGCCTAAAGATAATCTCCATCTTAATTTTATCATCCATCAAGTTCTCTCTAAGTTGTAATGTAGATGCAGCAACAACGAGCTCATCAACTTGTTTATTTCCTTCCCTAGGAATTGCTTGAAGGTCTAATGCATCAAAGTATTCCATATTATCCGAAACAACATTTTGATACTTCTTTAATCTATCATTCTTGCATGCAAATTGATTCTTAGTTTGAAGAATGACTAGATCAGAATTCCCCTTGATACTAAGCAACTTTATTCTCAAGCCTTTTGCTAACTCAAGACCCAACAATAGAGCCTCATACTCTGCTACATTGTTGGTTGCTTCGAATTCCAATCTATAGGCAAACTTGAATATGTGTTCAAGAGGGGAGGTAAGGACAATTCTAACACCCTTACCATACCTAGAATGGGCACCATCAAAATTCATGTGCCAAACTCCATCTTTCTTACAATCCACCTCCTTCTCCAAAGGAGGAAATGAATTAACCAAGATAGCATAGTTTCCCAAGTTATCAAATTCACACACAATTTCATTATGAGGCTCCTTGGGATTTCTATATAAAACTTTCTTTCCAATTCCCTATCCAATCTAACCATGATGCCCTCACTAGTAGGGATGGTAGCATAACTTAAATTCATTTGCAAACTACCCCTAATTTCAGCTCCCCACTTTGTAGACAATAACATCCCCCAAGCATTAGGCACATCAATCACCACAATATCCATGGTGATCATAATGTTAGGATGTACAACTAAGTGGACTTGAACATCTTTTATCAAACCACACACTTAAATGATCTTTGAATCCATTGCAAAAATGTTGTGGTAGGGTCTAAAAATCCTCAAATTTAATTGATTCATGACTTTCTTAGTCATGACACAAGATGATGCCCCAAAGTCAAACATACAATTGTGTAAAAGCATTCCATTGACCAACATAGTGATGAAAAAAGGTTGGTGGTTTTTGTTATCTCTACACATATCACTACTTTGCAGAGTGATAGGGGCATCCTCATATCTATCCTTAGAAAAATTAGACATTTCTTTTCCATTGGGAGCATCAATGGCTGTCAACAATTTATATCTTTGGAAGGGAATCTTCATGATTTCAGTGACAAGAACTAAAATCTTCATCCTCCCAAGTCAAAATTCAAATCCGATGTGGGTGGAGTGAAAGTTTTACTATGATTTCTTTCTTTATTCTTTCCCCTTTCCTTATCCTTGGCTATCTCTAAAATCTGAGTTGATGAAGGCTTCTCTCAATATAACTTTGTGACCTTATCCAAATCTTCAAAATTATTTATACTATAGGAGGATGGAGACTTTTTATTTACCTTTTGACTACTCTCCATAACTCCCATCCAATTTTCCAAGGACCAATGATGCTCGTTTCCAACTACATTGATTTGCTCACTTGTTCCCACCTTCTAGGATCCTTCTTGCATAAGGACAAGTGAGTTCATCATGTATGCCATCACAAGGTCTACAATAAGGCATGGAATCATCAACTAAGTTTGTAGACTTAAGTGGATTAGGTGGCTTATGGTCATTGGAAGGTCCTCTCTTTTGCGGCTTGCCATTTATCATTTCCTCTATTTGGGAATCTCCCACCTTGATTTCTTTCCATGGCCACTAATCGATTTTAGATAGTATTCACTTGACTAGTGTGATTTGCCTCCATATTCTTGATAAGTTGGGTTAACTCCTTAATAAGATCTTGTGTAGTCTCTTCTTTGGCCTTGTTTTTGGAATCATTTGGTTTCAATGGCCCTCTAGTGGAACTAGAAAGTTCAAACTTTCTTGATTGCTTTCTAGCCTTTTCCATTTTTAAGGCTTCAGTTTGAGCTACACCTAAATTCACAGGCTCCTTCCTCCTCAACTCATAAATAGTGTCAACACCATAAGCATCCAGATATGAGCATAAAATAAATTCACAAGGGGTTTAACAGTCACAGGCATGCTTTTTACTAATCCATTGAATCTCTTGTTAAACTCCTCTATGGTTTCGTTCTTATTTTTCTTCATATTGCTAATGGTGTTGATCAAATGCATATTTTCCTTCTTCTCTCCAAACTTATCTAAAAACGCAGTAAGAATGGCTTGTAAAGAGTTATATGAGTTAGTAGGTTGCTCAATGATCCAATCAAGAGCATCCTCTTCTAAAGATAAAACAGAAAGTCTCATCTTCACGTCCTCATTATTAGCAGTGTTACACCATTTAAAGATACAAATATTAAAGTTTTCATATGTGATGTAGCACTAATGGCATTGTTACCTTGAAAGGAAAGCAACTTTTCAATAGCCTTGTCAGGGATATTGTGAGGATAGACATTTATGTTAGTGAAGTCACAAGGAACAAAAGGATCATTCATGATGGTAGGATCTACTTGTTCCTGAAAAAGCAAATGAATATCAAAAATAACCTTTTGCCCAAGACTAGCAAAAGCTCTACTATGAGAAACTCTATTCAACTTCTCTCTAAAAATCCTTTCAAGATTAGGAGAGGGGCTAACTAGACCACTTGAATTGCTCCTAGTAGAGACTCTTGCAAAATTTGGATTGAGTGGAGTTGCCACTTGAGCAAGAATTTAACTGAAGTTCAAAAATGCTAAAACCAAAAGGATAGTCGATTTCCCAGGTACAAGAAAGCTTGTCCCCGACAACGGCGCTAAAGATGTTGACACTGCCGCCTACACCTACCTACAAGTCAATGAAAAAATCCTTCAACCCCATAACATGTGGTTGGTGGCAAGGAACTCAGAGAAGGGGCCATCACACTAAATCCCTTCTCTCCATTTAAGCTATCTCCTAGGTTAGCTAAGGGGGGTGGTCCCTAGTGAAAAGTTAAGTTAAAAAGAGATGTGAGTTTCTAGGAGAATTGTTAGAGTTAAATAGATTATTTTTTTAAGATTTATAAGCGAAAATTTATATGAGCAATAACAGTCATAAGATAAGCATGAAATACATAAACAATTAGTGCCTTCCAAGTATTTGCTCTTTAAGAAATGAAATTGTATTTTGCTTAAAACAAAAGTAGAATGCTTCAAAAATTAAAAGCAAAGCAATCCTGAAATGGAGACAAAGATGACATAAAAGAGTCTAAATGATAATCTAGAATTAGTGTACAAGAACTAGATCAAGACATGCAAGTAGAACTCCATACTTGTCTAGTTAAAACAGTGCTCTAGGTAGCAAATAAAATCTTTGAAAGCACAAGATATTGATCAAGAAAAATATTTTGTTAATTTTTATATGATATTAGTAGGCTAGAGGAAAGGAAACTCCCTCTTTCAAAATCGTTTGATGAGATCCTCGAGGCAAACCGATTGGGTCCTTCTTGATCTTGGGAGTTAGTTCGTCTATTGGAGAGCAACCCCATGCCCAGGTAAATCCTTCAACCAAATCTAAAGATCTCTACACATTTGAAAAAAATGTCAGCAATCACAAGGGATTAGATTATACAATGGAGGAGAAGGTTAGAGATTTCACCAAATATCTTCTAGTGCTCCTCTTCCTAGAGTAGTTCTCTAACCCAAAAACCATCAAAATAGCTTGCATATGTTAATCCAAACAAGTGGCAAAATGATAACTAGCATAATCCAACATACATGTAGAATGTAAAGCACAACTATTGAAATAAAATCACCTCAAGAAATGGAAGGAGAACACCAACACAATAGTACCCCAAAGTCTCTTTTATTATATGAAAGATAGATACAAAATCCAGTAGAGTCTCCGTAAGTTCAATAGCTCGTTCTAAAGAAGAAAAATGAGAGTTCAAGACTCATATAAATAAGAAAATGGGAGATGATCCCAAGGAAAATTCCAATGACAAGAGCTGGATTGATAATCCCAATGTAAAATATCAAATCACAAGTGGCAAGATGACTGGCCGTAGGTGGCAACCTTGACTCCTTGACTGTCCATCGAATATCTTCAAATGTGCTGTGTGTATTCCTTGTGAGGATCAACACACTTCTAACTGTTGGTGCGCATTCCTTTGATTGCTGGCAAGTGTAGATGATCACAGGTGATAGGGGAGCAAACTCCCATCAAATTCTCCACAACGAAACTCATGTATGTGACACCTATCGTAAGTGCCAACATTGCTGCAACAAACTGCTGTGCGTAAATGCTGTTTGGCTGAGTGTAAACTGTGTGTAGGCTCCCTGTAGTTGTCCGTTGACTGTTATAGATGTTGGCTGCTTGATATGTGTAAATCTTGGTGGAGGCATATCTCCCCAAATATCTTAATAAGATCCCAAACAAATCAACCATACTTACGGTGATTTTTCCCTGCTACGTGGAGCCTTCACATGGCTTGTGTGGATTCCTTTTTATGGCATGTGTATATTTTAATTTTGCTGGTCATGCTTAGAGTAGGAAGGTGAGGTGGGGTCCATAACCCACTCACACTTTTTTTAACTTTAGAATTTCGCATATGAAACATATATCAAATCCAATATGTTTGAATTAAATCAAATTTGATTTTTATCCATACGTGACATTTCATGCAACCAATGTGGTACTTTTGACTTCCATTTGACTTGCCACTTGGAACTTTGACGTTGGCTTGTGCTTTTGACTTGAGTTGTGGTTTCATGTGGTGGGCCCCACATAATTACCACATCATCTTTGAATTTCATTTGGAACTGCCATGTCATTTGGTTGAATTTGGAAAAATTTAGAAAATTTTCCAATTATTGATTGTTTTTTCCACTATCACTAGGGAAATCGGCTTTTGAAGGACAATAAGTCATTTTTTGACCCTCAAAGTGAGTCCAAGGATAATGCTAGGTCTTTGAGGATGACTTTCAAGTAGTCACATGCCCAGACATTTCCTAAGGCCAATTATTTACATCATTACATAGAAAATAATTAAAAAATCTTGTTTTGCAGGAAATTTTTAATTATTAAAAAATCCTACTTAGACCTAGCCAAGTTCCATGAAATTTCTGGTGTGATCTAGTATGGTAATATACATTGACTCTAGACACTAAGATGTGTTAGGGGCTCAAATTTCAAACCGTCACCCCGTCTTTGGGGTAACAAGTGAGTGAAAAAGCGTAAAGAATTATCCGCCTCTAAAAAAACAGGGATAATTGACCAGATAAAAAAACACTCCAAGGTGTACTTGTTTGCTGATCAAGTCCCAACATCTTAGGCCTGTTACAGACTCAAAAACTCATCATTACTAGTATCACTTATTACAATTCCCTGTAGGGTGTGGAATCTGGGTACAAGAAAGATGATGAGAAGATAGAGGTAGAGTTAAAAAACTCTGTTGACTGATGGTACAAGTGTCCTCTGGATCATCCTTGGGCATGGAGTCTTCATATAATCATTAGGTGCCACTCCAGTGGTCAACAAGAATCATTGTTTATCTTTGCAACAACTTTCAATGCACTGTTGGTATTCAAGAGTCTATAAAATTTGAAGAAAATTTCCAGATGGAACTGTGTATAGGGTTAATATCCAATCCAATGATTTGGGTGGACCCTCCACCCATCATCAGGGACCAGAGAATATTGAATACATAGTTCCATCTGGAAATTTTCTTCAAATATGAATAACTGTAGAAATCTTTATTTTATTAGTCTGTAAAATGTTAACAAGAGCTGAGATATAATGACAATATTCAAAATAACATGCAACATATGAAATTTACGTGGTAAAACCCTGATATTTTATTAGGGAAACATCCTCGGGGCAAGGTAAGGTATTTTATTAATCAAGAAGAATTTTAGAACCAGGCGTGCTACCCACCCCACCCATCACTTGGGTTGCCTTGGTATAACTATCTTGGCATAGTTATATTTTTTATATGAACTACCACCGGTTTTGTAAACCAACACTGTTAGACTAGTCACTAACCACCAAATATTCACCTATAAGTAAACTTTGGTTTTTATAATTTCTTTTAACTAGTTGTTGTCATATTTTAACAATCTCTAGCTTGACAACAATTTACTTGATACCTTGCCCAAACCCATTCATCATGTCTTCTGTATGCTAAGAGAAGCCAAACATGATCATAACTTCTCTAACAACACTAGTTTAGTAAACATGTATACAAAATTTTCTTGAGTGTGGACCTTTTTAAGATCTACTCCACCTTAATCCATGATTTTTCTTACAAAATGTTACTTAATATCAATATATTTAGTCTTACTATGATAAGCTAGATTTGTAACCAAATGAATAGCACTTTGACTATCACAGAATACAGTTACATTGTTCTTGCTCTTCCATGCTCACCCAAAAGACCCTTCAACCAAATTGCCTCTTTGCAAGAATGTGAGATAGTGTTAAATTGGAAACTAGGGCCAAACTCCATGTGGGTTAGCTTATTTATGGGAGATGATATTTTTATTGGATCCCTCTCATTGAGAGGTGTAGGATTGATCTAAAGATCATCCGATTCCGATAAGTATTTATGGAGATATGACTCTATTTTGATTATGGAATTATTATCAAGCCGACTAACAACTTGAGTAGGCTCAGAAACCCAATAGACGTGTCTATTCATCATCCACGTTTTAGTATAAATTGGTGAGGATTTGAAGTCATTTAACACATGTATTCTTGAGGTGATCTCCTCTCCACCTCCGGGTTTTTGGAGAAGAAGAGAACAAAAGATACGCTGGCCCAAGGGTGATGCCCTAACCGTAGGCATATGAGGATGAGCAACAGACAGAGACCTAATATGTTGTCCAGAAGTCCTATACACAGGCACGCAGGCCCTAATCTACGCAGTCAATGGAGACTCCTTCAACGCAGCAATGCAATATATAATAGAGATATATACATGCTGTAATGGAGTCACCTTATCCGCTTATGCTAATCATAAAGACCTATATACAGTTCATGAAGAGAAAACACACACTGTTCATCATGAGGATATTCCGTTGTCAATGAAATGTACATACGCGGGTCAATGACAGTGATATGTTGTGTATGAGTTCATATACACGCTGGAGTGATACGCTGTGTATGAGTTATACGTTGTGTATGTATATGCTGGTCAATGGACAGTGATACTTGTGTATGAAGACTCATATATGCTGACTTATCCGCAACAAATGAGCAACATATAATCCGTAGCAAATATACGCTAGCAAATGAGACATATTTATACACTGGAAAAAATGAAACACATATACGCTGGTAAATGGAGGCTCATATAAGCAGGCAAATCTACAGTACAACATATATACACACAGGCAATGGCAAGGTATATATACGTAGGCTATGGCAATAATGCAGGCAAAAAGGACGCAATAGATAATAGAGATATATACATGCTGTAATGGAGTCACCTTATCCGCATATGCTAATCATAAAGACCTATATACAGTTCATGAAGAGAAAACACACACTGTCCATCATGAGGATATTCCGCTGTCAATGAAATGTACATACGCGGGTCAATGACAGTGATATGTTGTGTATGGTTCATATACACGCTGGAGTGATACGCTGTGTATGAGTTATACGTTGTGTATGTATATGCTGGTCAATGGACAGTGATACTTGTGTATGAAGACTCATATATGCTGACTTATCCGCAACAAATGAGCAACATATAATCCGTAGCAAATATACGCTAGCAAATGAGACATATATATACACTGGAAAAAATGAAACACATACGCTGGTAAATGGAGCCTCATGTATGCAGGCAAATCTACAGTACAACATATATACACACAGGCAATGGCAAGGTATATATACGTAGGCTATGGCAATAATGCAGGCAAAAAGGACGTATTAGGTGCAGTCACATGGACGCAGCTGTGAGTGATGTATATGGGCAGCATGATATATGAGCGGCATGATGCATGATATATATGGGCAGCATGATGTATGAGATCATGTGCATGGGAAGCACAATGATACATGGAGCATGGACAACATCATAATGAATGTAATCATAAGCATGGGCAGCTTGATGATGAATGAAATCATGGACATAAAGGGCAGCATGAAATCATGGTCATGGGCAACATGATGATAATCATGATTAGTGCGGCATGGTGCAGTATGCAGTGTTGCAACAAGTGGACCCGATGCAGCACTGCGATAGGTGAAGCCGTCACCTTGGAGAATCAGTGGAAGCAGAATGTCCTCAATTGATCTCATCGTTATACGAAATGATCTATGCTAGATCTAGATAAGTCAAAGTGTTGACTTTTGTAAGTGTACTCTCTCTCTCTCTCTTTCTCTACTGAACTTTGAAGAACATAAAAGAAGAATTGGTCAAGGGTTTCCCCACATTGTGGGGTTTGTCCCTGGCTAGCGCCACATCTTGTGTCCTCTTGTCCTGGCTTGTCTTCTGCGATTTATATTTATGTTCTATCTGCAATTTACTTTAATGCTTATGTGATTGCCAACTGTGAAAATTTAAATAAATTTCTCTAGCATAGAACATACCTAAACTTAACATGGTATCAGAGCGGAGGTGAAGACAATGCCCAAGCAAGAGTGAAAGAGCAATCACCAAAGACAATAGGGAAAAGACAAAAGGATCAATGGGTTCCACATCTCTCTTCTAAGTTCACAAACGGTGAAGTCGAAGTAGCGCATATTATCAGAATGGCGTGACAAAAGTTTCTGATGGCCCATCTAGAGATCACTTCATTGGGAAGTTCGGATCTAAGGGTGGAAGGAAAGGCAGATGCCTTGGTTGCAATAAGTTCGGCCATCATGCGAAGGAGTGTCCGAAGGATAGGGACACATCTCTTGATGAAGGTAATAATCATTCCAGGGACATCTTTAGGAATGATAAGTAATACAGGTCATCAAGAAAATGGTCGACTCTTCAAAGAAAGCAAGGAACCCTAGAATCTCTTTTAAGTACTTGATCGCAAGAAGAACCTGGTGCCCATCTCAGAAATGGAAGTCAAAGGTTTCAAGGTGGCACTCATCGATGGAAAGGTACGCGTTTGAAAATAGATTTTCAAAGATGTTTTAGAAGTTCAGGGTTGTATCAAGTCCACTGGGGACCATGTCCATTGACTCAGCACCGGAGGTCTGTGAGTCAGATGGTGACCGGGATGCCTTAACTCAAAAAGAGCATGAAGGTACATGTCTGAGATCTACCAAAGGGAAATCTTACAAGGGGACCATTCGCCTCATGTAGGAGGACCACAGGTTTGGAACAACAAGAAGAGTTTGGGATTCATGATCGGGAATCTCATGTATGCAGGTGGTAGAAAGCCCTCTATGGCTTGAAGCAAAACACCCCGGGCATAGTATGAGAGGATCAATAGCTGTTTGATGAAGCTGAGATTCACTAGGAGTGAAATCGATCCAAACCATCCGAAGATTGTGGATGATAGACCTCTAATACTGGCACCTTTGTAGGAGATAGAGGGAGTTGGATTCCGGATGTGGAATGATAAACTACAAACCTGTGACTACCTCAAGGATCTCAACTTTCAGAAGTTATATGGTAGTGATGTCGGACCAGATTTGGGAAATGCCTCTGAGTCTCATAAACTCATTCACGTTGATGTTCTTGGTGAACTTTTGTCTAGACATATGTTTTTGCAGTTAGCATGGTGAGCCCATATTTGGTTGATCGTCACTAGATTGCTGCCAAGAATCTTCTGAGATATCTTCGGGGCACAATCTGTCATGGATTAAGATACACTGCTAGAAATATGAAAACTGCATGATTATTCGAGCGCTGACGGGGCAGGCAGTGTGGAGGAACACTAGAGCACTTCTCAGGCTGGTTCTCTTTGAGTTCTGCTTCGATATCATGGATGAGCAGGAAGCAGAAGTCGGTTGTTATAAGTACCACCGAGGCCGGATACATAACTACGAGTATGACCTCGTATGAAGTTGCCTAGTTGTGGAAACTCTTTAGTGAGTACACATGATGAATACCACTGTGATTCTCCGTGACAACCAGAGGTGGGATTCGATTATTGAGGAATCCCATATTTGACGATTGCTACAACAAATAGACATCAGATATTGCCTTATCTGGGATATGGTAAGTTGATGAGCAAGTAGGCTCCATCGCATTAAGATGATGTATAGGACGCTACACTTTGACAGAGCCTCAGGGAAAGATCAAATTTTTTATTTTCCCGAATGACTTGGAGTTGTCAAGAGACCCTTGTACAAGGGTCCTACATGTTGCATACATTGAGCTTTGGGAGCTCTGGGGGCTTGCGGTTCTTACTGGAGTAACATACAACCATAGGGTGACTCACCCTCCCTTGGTGGTGCGCACTGGGACAAGATGATTCGCTCTCTTGTGAGACAGGATGATTCGCTCTCCTATGGACAAGATGATTCACTCTCTTATGAAACAAGATGATTCGCTCTCTTGTGGGATAGGATGATTCGCTCTCCTGTGTAGCAGGATGATTAGTTCTTCTGTGAGGTGTGGATGATGTGTTCTCCATGACGACTATGTAGCAGGATGATTAGTTCTCCTGTGAGGTCTGGATGATGTGTTCTCCATGACGATTGTGTAGCAGGATGATTAGCTCTCCTGTGAGGCCTGGATGATTAAGTTCTCCTGTTGAGGCATCCTACCCATGCAGTCTGGGACTCATGGGAAGTACCTCTTATCTGATCAATGAGCAGGGAAATGAGGATAGGGACCAAAGTAGTACTGATGGATGCATCGCTGTATCTACCGTACTCCCTATGCTAGGATGACCTTCATTGGTTTGGGATCAATGGTACTAGTCTGTGACCAGTTGTAGGAGTTTTACCTACTATGACATTGACTTCAGGTCGGTTGAGACTGGTTTGGGACCAGTGGTACATACTCTGAGATTGACTTCGGGTCAGTATGGAACTGGTCTGGGACCAGTGAGAGTGGTACATACTATGACGCTGACTTCGGGTTGGTTGAGACTGGTCTGGGATTAGTGTGGTACACACTCTGGGACTGATGATACTGGTCTGGGACCAGTGGCAGGAGTGGTACCCACTACAACGTTGACTTTGGGTCAGTTGAGACTGGTCTGGGACCAGTGGTACGCACTCTCAGACTGACTTCGGGTCAGTGGAGAATGGTATGAGACATTCTCGATTAATTCTTCTTAATAGTTTAGCAGAGCTAAATTGAGCAAAGCTGAGTAGAGCAGAGCAGAGCCAACAGAGCTGAGCAGAGCAGAGCAAAGCCAACAGCGCTGAGCAGAGCCAACAGAGCTAGGCAGAGCAGTGTAGGGTACTGATGGCAGAGATAGTATAGTTGGACATATGGATCAGTGGATGGAGTTCTCCCTAGTTGAGAGGGCATGTTAAATTGGCAACTAGGGTCAAACTCCATGTGGGTTAGCTTATATATGGCAGCTGATATTTTTATTGGATCCCTCTCATCGAGAGGTGTAGGTTTGAGCTAAAGATCATCTGATTTCGATAAGAATTTATGGAGATATGAATTTATTTTGGTTATGGAATTATCATCAAGCCGACCAACAACTTGAGTAGGCTCAGAAGCCCAATAGACGTGTCTATTCATCATCCACGTTTTAGTATAAATTGGTGAGGATTTGAAGTCATTTAACATATGTATTCTTGAGGTGATCTCCTCTCCATGATTGAGTTTTTGGAGAAGGAGATAACAAAAGATACGCTGGCCCAAGGGTGATGCCCTAATCGAAGGAAGCCGCAAGCATATGAGAATGAGCAACAGACAGAGACCTAATACGTTGTCTAGAAGTCCTATACACAGGCACGCAGGCCCTCATCTACGCAGTCAATGGAGACTCCTTCAACGCAACAATGGCAATATATAATAGAGATATATACATGTTGTAATGGAGTCACCTTATTCGCATATGCTAATCATAACGACCTATATACAGTTCATGAAGAGAAAATACACATTGTTCATCATGAGGATATCCGATGTCAATGAAACATACATACGCAGGTCAATGACAGTGATACGCTGTGTATGAGTTCATATACATGATGGAGTGAGACGCTGTGTATGTATATACTGGTCAATGGACAGTGATACTTGTGTATGAAGACTCATATATGCTGACTTATCCGCAACAAATAAGCAACATATAATCCGCAACAAATTTACGCTAGCAAATGCGACATATATATACACTGGAAAAAATGAAACACATATACGCTGGTAAATGGAGGCTCATATATGCAGGCAAATCTACAGTACAACATATATACACACAGGCAATGGCAAGGTATATATACGTAGGCTATGGCAATAATGCAGGCAAAAAGGATGTATTAGGTGCAGTCACATGGATGCAGCTGTGAGTGATGTATATGGGCAGCATGATGCATGATATATATGGGCAACATGATGTATGAGATCATGTGCATGGGAAGCACAATGATACATGGAGCATGGACAGCATCATAATGAATGTAATCATAAGCATGGGTAGCTTGATGATGAATGAGATCATGGACATAAAGGGCAACATGAAATCATGGTCATGGGCAACATGATGATAATCATGATTAGTGCAGCATGGTGCAGTATGCAGTGGTGCAACAAGTGGACTCGATGCAACACTACGATAGGTGAAGCCGTCACCTTGGAGAATCAGTTGAAGAAGAATGTCTTCAATTGATCTCATCGTTATACGAAATGATCTATGCTAGATCTAGATAAGTCAAAGTGTTGACTTCTGTTGTAAATGTACTATCTCTCTCTCTCTTTCTCTATTGAACTTTGAAGAACATAAAAGAAGAATTGATCAAGGGTTTCCCCACATTGTGGGGTTTGTCCCTGGCTAGCGCCACATCTTGTGTCCTCTTTTCTTGGCTTGTCTTCTGTGATTTATATTTATGTTCAGTGGTCGAATGGAATGTGGACTTGCAATGCTCGGCTCTATTGTGGTTTAAACCACTCACTATTTGGAACTTATCCAACACTTAGTTTTTGTTGCCTGGGCCAAACCAGAGGCTATAATATTTAGTTTAGAAGGAATACTAGCCTATTGGATGTGAAATATGTCCCAACCAAACATGGTTACTTATGGGTTAGTTTTTGTTATCTGCAGTTTAGTTTAATGATGATGTGATTGCTAACTGTGAAAATTTAAACATTTTGCTCTAGCATTGAACATACCTAAATTTAACAGATAGCAATAAATTTTGTCTTTGTAGTGGATAAAGCAACTTTATCTTGAAGCTTTGGCATCTAACTAATAGATCCTCTTGCAAGAGTAAAAACATAACCTGGAGTAGACCTCCTCTTGTCCAAATCATCTAGAAAATTTGAATCAACATAACTGCGTATAGAATCACTACTACCATTAAAGGTGATGCATTAATCACTTGTGCCTCTAACATATCGAAGCACCCATTTCATTGCATTCCAATGTTCTTTTCCTAATAGATCCTCCTGCGAGAGTAAAGATATAACCTGAAGTAGACCTCCTCTTGTCCAAATCACCTAGAAAATTTTAATCAACATAACTGCATATAGAATCACTACTACCATTAAAGGTGATATATTAATCACTTGTGCCTCTAACATATCGAAGCACCCATTTCATTGCATTCTAATGTTCTCTTCCTACATTTTCCATGTACTTGCTAACAACATCCTCTGCATGTGAAATATTTGTTTGGTACATATGATCACATGCATCAAACTTCTTACTGCATTAGCATATGGTACATGAGACAATCTTTTTCTTCCTCATTACTAGGACATAAACTTGAAGGAATCTTAAAATGGGAAGCAAAAGGCATATTTATAGGTTTCACATTATTCATCCTGAATTTTACGTGTTTTCTCAACATACTTTTGTTGTGAAAACCTAAGCTTATTGTTTTCTTTCTCTATGTATTTCAATTCCTATGACTTGTTTACATGAGACATAATCTTTTTCTTGTGCATTACTAGGACATAAACTTGAAGGAGGCTTAAAATGGGAAGTAAAAGGCATATTTATAGGTTTCACATTATTCATCTCGAATTTTATGATTTTTTTCTCAACCAACTTTTGTTGTGAAAACCTAAGCTTACTGTTTTTTCTCTCTATGTATTTCAATGTCGAAGACTTGTTTTATTGCTCTTAGATCCTTCTTATGAAAGATCCTAAGCATTTGAGCCTTCATCTCGTCCATGCTTTTGCATGCAAAAAGCATATTGTCAACATATAACACTATTCAAACTTTTGAAGCACACACAACGGTCATACTCCTAGTATAATTTTGGTTCATGATGAAGGAATCAAACTTCTTGTTCCATTGCCTGGGAGATTGCTTGAGGCCATACATTGATTTATTGAGCTTGCAAACTAACCTTATTTTGTGATGTTGTACAAAACCTTCTGGCTGTTCCATGTATATATCCTCATCCAAATCTCCGTGTAAAAAATGTTCTTTTATATCTAATTGTTTTAACTCTATTGACCACTCCGTGTCAAAGACCCCATAGCAGTATAGCTTTTTTTTTGCAAAAGGGATATTGCCTGATCGATGTGTCCATGCCATCCAATTATCATCATCAACTTGATTGTCATGTTATAATATAAATCCATTTTGCATGTATATGATATAAATAATCTCAGCAGAAACATGCCATGTATGTAACAACTTAGGTAAACCTACTTTTCTAGTGATGATCTCCATACTGAGAGGTTTTTTTTCTCACGATCCATGTTCGGATTGTTAGAAGAGTTTTCCCCTCTAATTTTACCCCAAAGTTGGAATGGATTTTGTCGCTAGAATCTTAATCGAGTCCTAGTGTTCTAAATCGAGTCTATGTAAAAGTAATTTGGGAATAATCCTAACTATTTGGTTAGATTATTTTATTACAGATTACCTGGTTTGTTGGATTATATTAGAAGTGGGTAATCCGTGAGGGTCTTTTACAAATGAGTTTTCCCCCTTATGATGTAAAAATATGAAATCATGATGTAAAGTGTTTTGAGAGTTGGAAAAATAATTTAACTCATCATATAGGTTAATTAATTAATTTTTCTGGTCAAAAATTAATTAAAATCCTAAGCCAAAAATTTAATCAATTCTAGGTCCTAGGTAAATTTAAATTCTCCGAAGGCAAAATTTGTCGGTCCTAAAAAATTAAATTTTAAAAGGTCTCGGGACTAAGGTAAATTAATTATTTTAATAAATTTTAAATCTTTGCTCCATAGGGGTTAAGTCAAAGTCAAAATTTTGGGGAAAATAACTCAAAATTTTAATTTTTGAGTTAATTAAGATGCATTTAAATGAAAATTTCGAATTTCCTCAAAATTTAAATATTTTGACGAATGAGATTAAAAGAAATTTTGATCTTCATCAATGGTCGAGATTACTTTGACGAGGATCACTTGAACTAGTCTTTGGGGGATTTATCTTTAAATAGGAGGTCATTTGTTAGTGGATCTATCCAATCTTTGAATCGTGTAAACGCAAAAGCATTTGGGGTTTCAGATTGTAGTGGTGTTCCTCTTCATAAATATATAGTAACATTGTTTTAATTTCTGCTTAGTATTATGTGAAAACTATCCATCAATAGCTCTCTTATAATAATCTAAATAAAGGTATTTTATTCAGTTTGTTGGATCTAGGGTAATATTTTTAATTTTGATTGAATTGGCAGGTATCTCTATTTCTTCATAATTTTGTTGTTATTCTATTTTTCTACTTGGTTTGATTGTTGATCTAGTGTTTGTAGAAGATCTTTAAGGTTTTCAATGAGCATTTGGGGATAGTCCTCGATTGGACCAACCAACTCTCAGCGTATATTTTCTGAAGAGCCTACCTCATACTAACGTCAAGATTTATCTAAAGATTAAATTTTTATGCATGGAGTTTTTGGGCTAGTACCTCTCTAAAAAACCAAAATCTTTTAAATATTTTGTGGAAAAAATTGATAGATTTGGCTAGTAAGAGCCTTAGATATTCAGATCTAGGAACAGAGTTGGACTTATACTTTTCAGATTTGATAGATTTGTAAATTATTTGTATAGATCTGTAATTTACTTGTGTAAATCTGAAGTTTTGTAACATAATTTTGAAATTTAACACTTGGGTTTTGGGATTTTCTTTATTTTTGTACATATTGGGTATTGGGTATTTCATTTTTCGCTTGTGCGGGTATAGATATGAAAATTTATTCAAGGAGATCTTCAAATCTGAGGCAGATCTAAACCTTAGAGGGCAAGATTTGAGCTCAAATATTGTTTGCAGGGCCAAAAATTCGAGATTATTCAGTGAAAGAGAAAGATCTGAAGTTAGCCATTTTTTTTGTGAGTTTGGGCAAATTTCTGAGCTTTTGGGGCCTAGCACTTTTTTTCAAAGCCCTTGTCGTGGCCTTATTTACCCCTGTGGCAACCCTGTTGTGGCATTCCAGCAGCTCCAAAACCTCACACTGCTCCCTTTTCCCTTGCGGCAGCCCCTCCAAAGCCTTACCTTACATCCCTTAACCCTGCGGCAGCTCCTTCTCCTCCACTCCTCATCTTTACTCCGCAACTCCTCTCCTAACCCTATCTTCCTCATCTGCTGCCCTATTTCCCCTTTCTGTTGCCTGTAGCAGCCTCTGTTTGGCTTTGCGCAGTCCCTCTTCAGGCTGCATTGCCCTCAAATCTCCCTCACCTCCTTAATGCAAGCCTTTGAGGCCTTACTCAGATCTGCCATCCTCATTCATGTGGTTACTAAGCCCTTAACACTGCCTTAAAAAGCTTCATCTCTGCCTTAAAAGCTCAGAGTGTTGCCTCTACTGTGGCATAACTTAAAATTTCTCTGAGTTTGGATTATTATTATATGCAGAAAATTCAAGAATAATTTGTTTGCAGGTGGACCATCTATTGGAGGATTTCGTTGACAATTTATGCAAGTGTCTCCAAGCCCAAAGGGCTCACTGGTTTGCACCCTCAAAGTTCAAACCCTTTGTTTCTTCATTGTTCACCTACAGCTAAGAAATTATTTGCTGACAGTGATGAAAGCACCCTAAAAATAAATCACAAATTGTTTAATAATGTAAGGAATTAATTGCATTAGTGGAGCATTCTCTGTTTGGCATAGAACTGCAAAATCCATTTCTGTTTTGAGTGCTTACTAAAGTATGATAGAAACAATGACATCCACTTCATCTAGTTAACACAGAAATTACTCATACATTGCTAAATACATTGGCAAGTCACTTAGGTAATTTTAGCATTGTTCATCTGGTAAAGATCTGGTGATGACTATCACATCTGCATAATAAGCATAATCAAGTCTGATGTCTCAGTGGTAATAGCATATTTTGTCACTGTTTGTTCTCTATCTCAAGTGCTTTAGTCTAGGTCAAGAAGAAGTGAAAGTTTTATGACTATTTGACACACTTGGCATAAGGAAAATTAATAAGTAGCTATTTCTCTCTGTTATCTTCTTCGTTGCTGTCATAAGTTTACTTGGTAATCACTGAATATCAGTTTCATGCTCTAA
The DNA here is from genome assembly GCA_000404065.3 of Pinus taeda. Lineage (NCBI taxonomy): Eukaryota > Viridiplantae > Streptophyta > Pinopsida > Pinales > Pinaceae > Pinus > Pinus taeda. The sequence goes on along the minus strand of APFE031228670.1, from coordinate 19,111 downwards.
TAAGCTTGATTAAGAAATAAATCTAAATTGATCATAGTGTCATAAACTCATTTTATTGCTCCTTTGTCATTGGAAAATAAGTGGCTTACTGCCGTCCTAAGCAAGCAATCTAATTAGTTACAGTTTATGGTTCAGCAGCTTCAGCTTGAATATCTATTTGTGAATGATAACAATAAAATCTGTCTTGATTTGAATGAATATCTCTTACTTGTCCTCAACTTCATTGATATATCTTGAGGGTTTCCAGTTTTGTAAGAGTACTAATAAATTTGCTGTCCCTTTGAGTAACCATTGTTAATATCTTGAAATCGGAAATATAAATGTGATACTCAGCATCATTGGTGAAAGATTGTGTTAGGCATCCCTTGGTTCCCTCCCTCTTACATGTTTGCATTCATTTTCTCATATAAAAAGCTACAATTAGGACTATTCTGGGCACAATTATCATTGGTGAACCTACTGATGTCATAGTTCGTTTTCTGCTGTCTTAAAGGCTGATGTATTGAGTGCAGCATAAAGAAATTTCATTGTGCCATACTCTAGGAATAACAATTGCTCATTGTGAAAGGCGGTTGCCTTGGTGAAGTACTAACATTTCTTCTTGCAGCACTGCTTAACTAACAACTTGAAGACTTCCATATTGTGCAAGTGATATTTTACTTAGGCACTGGTCCATCATTCTCAGTTGAATCCATTTTGTTAAAACATACTTGCTAATTAATCTTAATTTAAGTTGTCTGGAGAGGTAGTGATCTTGCCCTTAGTCTCCTAGGACTTGTTTTGCCCACATCATCATCTTTAGGGACTACCTCCCTTGACTTATCTAGGAGAGAGTCTAACAAGAGTGAGTAAGGATTAGAGTGACAACACTTTAAGCGTTGTCGCGATGCCTAGACACTTCGTGTGACAACAAACTCCAAATCAAGCAAAACAACTAGTGCCAACACAATACGAATAGATACAAGCTTAACAATTGTCAACAATTTCATGGAAAGCTATACCTTTCATATGATAGCATTAATCTTTTGTGACTAGTTTGGCTTTATACCTTTCAACATTACCATCAGATTCTTTCTTCAATGTGTAGACTCACTTACACCCAACAACCTTTCTATCTTTAGGAAGTTCCAAGTTTTGTTTTTCTCTAAGACATCCATTTCTTATATAATTTCTGCCTTCCATTTGGCATTATTGATATCGTCTATTGCTTTTTTATAACAAGAAGGTTCCCCATCATTAGTAACCAAAGGAACAAATGAAATAAAGTCAAATATACCTTTTAGCATAATTGCTCTCTCGTGTATATCTTCGTAGTGTTGGTTGTGGAATTTTCACATTTCCTGAATATCTTCAGCATCTTTGACTTGTTTATCATCAAAAGCTTTTTCATGCTTATGTTTGAAGATGGTTGGATCTCCAATTAAATTTATTCATTTAATGGTGCTTGTTCCTATTTCAAATAAGCTTTTATAGTGTCTAATTTAATTAGAAAAGAGTCATCAAACATTACATCTTTTCTAATGATGATTTTGTGGGCAGTAGGACCCCACAATATATAAACCTTAGCTACATCATCATAACCAACAAAAAAATATTTTTTCAATTTGGGTTCTAACTTAGAACATTGACTCTTATGAGTAAAAACGTAAACTTTGTTGCCGCAAAATCTAATAGGTCTTGGAGAGGAAAACCCCATAAGATGTAAATTAAACCTATAAGCAACAATGGGGTAGTGGCCCACTGTCACCACAACCAAAACCCCTTTCTTTTTACAAACTTTCATCGATGGGAGGAGTCCCGATAGGAAAGAGATCACTTACAATCGGTATTCTAGGGTTGACGTGTTAAATGATCTCACTAGGAGGTTTTTAAGAAAGACACAATTTTGGTTCAAGGCTTCACAAGGAAGCAATTTGCTTTCTATGAAGATACCTAGAAATGGAGGCACCAAACCTAGGATTTGATTGATTTTATGAGTTTTGGAGTAACTCAAGGTCAAGGCAAGGAGAAAAGGTTTCTTATAGTGTATATTAGCTAGGCCAATGCTCATGAAACCTTCAAGGAAGTCTTTAAGTTGAGGGAAGAAAAACTAGGGTTTCCCTCTTAGGGAAAATACCTAGGGCAAGAGAATTTATGGATGAAATTGAAGTGGATGCCCACGAAATTGATAGGTTTTGTGGAAAACCTTACCTACTTGATGTATAGGCTCTTCAACCACCAAAATCCTCCCTCCCTAAATGTTCGCACCAAGCCCTAGATTTCTTCTCTAGCCTTGAAAGGATTGAAATTTAGGAGAGAAAATATGGAGAAAAGGTGAGAATGATCACCAACAAATTGGATTAGTGCCTTGTCCTTTAGGCATATGGAGTCAAGGATGTGTTAGATTAGCTAACCTTGTTTCCAAGGAGGTCGAAATTTGATGCCCTAGTAACAATTTCAAGCATTCAACCACTATATGAAATAATGAAGTTATATGGGAGAGCTATTAGGAGTTCACCACTAGGACAATTCTGAACATGTCATGTATGAGTAATGCATGCATCATTCATCCACTTGGCATTCACTTAATCTTCAATAAAATTAAGGCACAACTTCGCATGAACTAGAATCAATCATTCCATACATTAGACATATAAAATAGATCTTCAACAATTAAGAGTACTTACAAGACAATGTGCAAGAAATCCATCCATTAATCCAAGGAATAGCTCCAAAGAATATCCAAAAATCAGCTCCAAACATCCAAATGCATCCAAGATCCAATATAGACCATAAAAGAGCAAATGCAAATTCCTCTAAGGAGGTCGAAATTCCAATGAGTGATGATGATGATAGATCAAATGAGAGATCTATAATATATATGTTCTCTATCATATCCTATTTTAGCCTACAAGCCCCTCTAATCATAAAATAATGTGCAAGTAATGGCCTAGGTCATAAGCCGACCTAGTAAATTTTGCAAAGATTTTCTCTCCACACATGATTGCTGAAATGTTGACGTAATGGTTGCATGGGCTTCTTGAGGGTTGATGTTGAGGCCTTTTGGTGCCATGACAAGTATAGAAGGCCTCTAAAAGCAAGATCTAGGGGTTGGCCGCTGTATGTTGGTGTAAATCATCTTGTGGACTCCGTTATCCCCTACAATTTCCTAGGCTGAAGAGGAGATTGAAAGAGGTAACCTCGAACCACTTTTAGTTTAGTAGCTAGCCCTACTGAACCAGAGAGGGATCTCTCTAAGGATTTGTCAATGAATAACTGAAAAGAAATAGGTTTTAGGCTAGATATACAAGTCTTGTTTGAGGATTTGTGAATTTAGGGTTTTTGGTTTGCTGGACTAGGGATTAGACCAGGTAATTAGGTTAATGCTTCAAGTATGCAATGACAAGCAATGTCACATGGTTCGGGTTCAGGTTCAGGTTTGACAATGATTAGGTTCGTTTTGAGTTCGAATTTTTTTATGAGGTTCACCATTAGGTTCGTCTCTCTCTCTCTCTCTCTCTCTCTATATATATATATATATATATGGCAAAATGGATTATAGGATAAACTAGTAAGAAGTAAACATAAAAAATGCTATCATGGGCATGGCAACTGCAAGGATAAATTACAAGCTTGAGTTGTGACATGAAGTTATGAGTTCTGATCTATGGACTTGGTCAATGGCTATGAGGTTCGCTGAACTTCAAAATTGTTTGAAGGTTCGCCAAAATTCAACTCAAGGTTAAAGTTCGACGAACCTTGTGACATAGGTGACAAGTATAAAAAGGAGCTAGATATCAGTGTGTTATGGTGAACTTAAAGTGTTGTCAATATAGTATAGGTCTGAGAGTTTAAAAGAACATAATGAGCATCTAAAAGCATGAATTCATTAGTCTTAGAATGAAAGAAACACAAGCATGATTTCTAGATAAACAAAGCTTAAATCTAAGATTTCTGTCTATATAACTGCAAGGAAATTCATAGGAAGAAGATAAAGCATGAAAAGAGAGATGATTTATCTATTAGAAACTGATTAGGAAAAGAAAACAACACCATAGACTCACTGAACAAGAATTCCTGAAATATAGCTGTAATTGCTCCTGTATTAGCTGTAAGAGAGCATAAGGTACAAGCTTCTCCACAAAAGTCCAACCTCTTTCTCTGAATGAGAAATGATACATAGAGACTCAATCAAACAACTTCCCCACCTTCAGGAGTCGAATTCCTAAGTGGTGGAACTGTTTCGAAGATTCTCTCAACCAACAGGTAAGAGTGAGAAGGTTAAATACAAACTCTTCTCTTAGACTTTGTTTTGGCCTAATTAACCATAAAAACAACTTATCATGTCTATTTATTCATGATTACATCATCTAACCTCGAACTACTTTAATTACGTCATGAGTTTTGACTTTGACCAAGTCAAACTGAAAACTAGGAAATTACACAGTGAAATTTAAAATAAAAGCTCGGAAATTTGCAAAAGCACAGCGCCAACTTTGAGCCCACTTTAAGGTGCCTTCCTGAAGTCCAAATTGAGATCTGAGAAAACGGTCAACTAGCCTTGTCTATCTAGTTTCTAGAACACCTTGAATTTTTTTAAATGACTCTATGGGAAGGCTTTCAAAAATTCATTCTCCCAAGGTGTCTCTAGAAGCGCAACACCTGTAAAAAAGAGTGGTAGAATGATGATTTTTGACCATTTTTTTCTTTTTTTTTTCCTCAAAATTCGAGCCTTGTCTGAGAAATCTGATGAAATGGGTTTTGAGAGGAGGTCATCAGCTTTCCAAAAATTAAGCCACTTGTCATTTGGAGCCCTGAGGAAAAAGCGCAACGCCAAGGCTCTGCGCTTCTGTGACTAGCTCAATTTCTGAATTTGGCACCAAAATAGTTAAAAGACAAAAAATGCTCAGAAAACCTTCAAAATTGGTCATGAAGTGCAAAATAATGTATGTCATGCTCTCATGGATGCTTCAGCAAGCATCTCCAAGTTATCTCTCTCATTTTTGCCCTTTAGGGTTTCCTTTAGTTTGTCTTTCAACTACTTGAGCTTGATGTTGGAAATCATATTTCTGGTCTGATAATGATGGGCCATGTGCCTTAATAGCTGATTATCCTTGTTGGCTTCCATGTCTAGGTCTTCATCTAGCAGGTCTTGGCCTCTTTTTTCTGAATTGTTTTTCAGTTTCCTCATGTTCACTAGGCTCCAACACTGCTTTGCCTTTTCCTCCTTGTTGCAACAACTTAGATTGCTCTTTCTCCACGATGAGTTGTCTAGCCTTAAACTGACTATTTTCTTGCTCAATGAAGGAAATGATGAAATGAGGGAGTTAGGGAAGGGAGATGACGATAGGGCAATTTTGGGAGATGGGATAGGGGTGGTAGAAAGCTTAGGAAGTTTGAATGGAGTGAAATAAGAGAGAGAGATGAGTATGAGAATTTAAAAACAGTCCTACTAGGAAATTGTTCAAAATGATAGGTATGAGCTAGGGTTTATGTAAGGGTGATGCAATTCGAGGATTGATAAGTTATTTAGTGAATCAAAGGGTGTTTTAAACATGTGCAAAGGTATGAGGTGAAAAATTTACATGTTTTCAGTATCAAAACTAACCAAATGCATCAGTTACGCTAGTGCTTGCAGCATGAAAATTTCACCTAAACCCTAGATGAAGAGAACTTGCATTTGCATTCATCTTGCCTCAGTTATTTAGTGAATCAAAGGGTGTTTTAAACATGTACAGAGGTATGAGGTGAAAAATTTACATGTTTTCAATATCAAAACTAACCAAATCCATCAATTACACTAGCGCTTGCAACATGAAAATTTCACCTAAACCCTAGATGAAGAGAACTTGCATTTCCATTCATCTTGCCAAAGGAAAAAGGTGAGAAAAAGGATGATATTTACTTGTGAACAAGCTTAGAATAGCAAGAAGTAGGAATGCAAGCTCAAAATGAAAATTCGGGTGAGTTTGGAAGAGTTTTGGGCTGCTCTGGCACAAGCGTAATGCAGTTCATGGAAGCGCAACACAGTTCACAGAAGCGCAGTGCCGTTTTCCAACCAGATTTTGGAGGCCTTAAACTGCTCCAAATTGCGAACTTGATAAGCTTGTTGGAGAGATCTTGAAGTCTGTTACAAGATGGACTTATCAATAATGTAATTTGGAGACACCAGTAGGGAGAAAAATTGATTTTCCCAAGGTCACTAAAAAAACCCAAGGTGTCTCTAAAAAAAGCGCAACGCCAACTTGCAGAGCACTTTTGGATGCCTTCCACTAATCCAAATCACTATCTGAAGGTACCATTGGAAAGCTTAGGATGTCTACTACACAATAGAGTCCTTAAGAACTGATAACACTTGCTCCAAATACCTGAAAATCTGTCTTGAAGTTAAACTGTCTAGAAGTGTAACAACTCTCCTGTTACAAGTGTAGTTTGGGCATTTCTCTCAAATGATAATAACTGTGCATAAATTGAAGGAGGTTTTTGTTCCTTGGCCTATCATTGACAAAAACCTCACTTTTCTAAAATTCTTCTCCATTTGATCAGAAACATAATTTGAACAAAATTGTCCCTATGAGAAATGATGAGATGAGGTACTGTACTGCAGCATTGCCTTGACTCTTATTTGAATTAAAACATTACCTTTACCTTTATTTTGCTTTCCCTAAGTTGCTAACTCCCTTTACCCACTGAATTACATGATGGACATGTTTTTGTTTTGACCTTTGGTATCATGATGACACATGGAGTGAAACCCTAGACCATGACCTAAAATGAAGAGTTTTACCATTTCATGACCCAAGGCACTTAAATGAAGATATGATACCTCAAAGAAGACAACGACCATGATGAGTGATGAGAACCATGAGTAAGTCAAGAGAGCAACAGTGACCTAGACACAACAACCAGTGACCAAATTTTACTCTGAAAACCTAGTGAGATGATAAAATTTGACCTTGAGGCCCCTAACGGACTTGTTAAAAGCATATTTGATCACTAGTGATAGGCAGACAAGACTGACACTAACATTGGCTCCAGTTGGGGATAGCAGCTCCTTGGAGGTGTCAAGAGCACTGTAGACCAAGTAGCCTTATTCATTAGGCAATGGAGTCAAAATGCAGAAAACTAGACTCAAACTAAAAGTAAAAATTGACTGACTAACTAAACTGACTCGACTATAAAAAACATACTGACTGAACATACTTATGGCAACAGACCATCGGGATCTTAGGGCCTTCACCTCGCGCTTCAAATCCTGATGATAACAGCCCACCTGCTGAAGATGTATATACAGTCACGTGTAATGATCCCTCCAGTGTAACCAATCCAACAAATGGCTACTTATTTGAATTCTGCTTGTACTTTCCTTGAGCAAGTAGAATAAACAAAAGCTAGGCAACTCCGAGTGTCCACTGAAAATGTGGTCATGATCCATAAATACAAGAACATTCATCTTCCCAGATGGCTGCAACAAATCAGTGTAAGGATCCTTAAAAATCTGAAATGTTACCTTGTCTTGAAATATAAAAAAAATACAAGTACTCCTTTCATTTTGATCTGAAAGAATACTTGGTTGTTGTTAAGTTTAGGTATGTTATATGCTTAGAGAAATTTATTTCAATTTTCATAGTTAGCTCAATATCTTTTCCAGATTAGCAATCACATTAGCTTTAAAGTAAACTACAGATAGAACATAAACATAAATCGCAGAAGACAAGCCAAGACAAGAGGAGACAAAATGTGGTGCTAGCCAGGGACAAACCCTAATATGGGGAAACCCTTGATCAATTCTTCTTATATGATCTTCAATAGTTCAGTAGAGAGAGAGAGAGAGAGAGAGAGAGAGAGAGAGAGAGAGTACATTTACAACACAAGTCAACACTTTGACTTTCTAGATAAGAGAATAGATCATCTCTACATGAGATCAATTGAAGACATGCTTCTTGAACTGATTCTCCAAGGTGACTCCTTCACCTATCATTGTGTTGCATCTCATTCATGCTGCTGCTCCTATCACTGTGCTTCTCCAATCACTGGGCTGTTCTCGTCACGAATCTGCACTCTATGTTGCACTCATCATCACTGCATTTAGTCATGTAGCTACATCATACATAGTGCTGCACCCTTTTTATATTATGTTGCATTGCTACCCATCACTGTATGCTAATAGCTCTATGATGTACTAGCTGTTGTCCCATAATATGTCCAACTACACCAACATGCCCAAATAGTCCAATTAGACCATGCTGTCATTTGTTTGCACAACTGTTTGCTGCACACCTGGTTAGGGCACTTGTAGCTGCCCTAGTTTCATCCCATAGTCAATAAACTAACCCTTTAAGGGCTGCGACATACCCTCATAGATCTCCTCCTCACCCACGTTGCTTGCTTATGTGTTGTCCACCCTTGACAACCCTCACACAACCTCTAGTTGTGTGCTATGGCCTGCGGCCTAGCACAACAGATTCTTGTAGCAACAAACCTCCGAAAATGTGCCAAAATAACTTCCAAACAACAACGTGTATGACCCTTAGGAACTCGGCCTAATAGTCAACCTTCTCGGCCCTCTTCACAGCAAACTCGGATCTTGGTTATATCACTGTTCCAGCCCTAAGACTATCTGCACTTACCTCAGCCACTCGACCTCCTGCAGCAGACTTTGGATCCTTGTTTTCCCACGCTGTCTAGACTCTAGGTTGCTGCGGCTAGGGTATATCCATATCACCCTTAGGTAGGGCAACGTAGGTCCTCCTCTAGTTGCTAGTTAGGGCCTTCCCTTTGCTACGGATTAGGGCTTCCTTTAGCTGCGGATTAGGGCTCCTTTAGTTGCGGATTAGGGCCTCTTCTAGCTGCGGATTAGGGCTCCCTTTAGTTGCGGATTAGGGCTCTTCTAGCTGCAGATTAGGGCTCTCTTTAGCTGTGGATTAGGGCTCGGCCTCTTCTAGCTGCGGATTAGGGCCTCTTAGATCTATGGCTAGATCTCCTACAAGTCTGTGGCTAGGGCTCTCCTAGATGACCCTTCTTTAGGGCTGCATAGAAGGCATCTCCTCTAGACCTCCTCTTCCACCAAAAACCCAAAAGAAGTGGAGAGTGAGATCACAAGAGATGAGTGTTAAATGACTTGAAGTCCTCCTTTATTTATACTAAAACATTGAGCACAAGTGGGGTTTATTTGGTTGCTGTCCGACCTTGACGAATTGTCCCATAACACTAATAAATTCATATCTCCAAGAATACTTATCGAAATCGGATGATCTTTAGATCAATCCTACACCTCTCGATGAGAGGGATCCAAGAAAAATATCAGTTGCCATAAATAAGATGACCCACATGGATTTTGGCCCTACTTGCCAATATTAACAGTTGTTGATCCATAGGAAGGCATAGGGAAGTATGACTTTCTTCTACCTGAGTATTGGCTGCAAATTCTTCAAGCATGAGTAACTCTGATTCTATATCTGGCATACTATCTATCTCAGACTCATATTCTTCCAATTCATAGTCTAAATCATCTTTGAACATAACACATTCTTCAAGATTATTAAACCTGTCAGCCCTATCCTCTTCATGAAAGAAAACAATTCTTGTTAGTTGATCTCCTTGCAGGAAATCTACATCACAAATTCGCTTACTCGCAACAACTTCCTGTATAGTTTCATCAGTCTCATGACTGTGATCATATAGACCTAGATTTTCATTTTCAATAATGGAAGAAATTTCTCTTACCCATTCTTGACTCTGTGAGCACTGCAAACCTGCCTTAACTTGGGATGTAACATGGTTTTTCAAGAGCTGATCTATTTCATCTTCAGATAGAGGAGAACGTTGAGTTTTATAGAAATCAACATTGGCCTGGTGATTTTCATTTTCAATATTAGTAATAGGCCTTTTTCTATTTTGATCCCAATCTGTTTCATCCAAGGAGGAAACTGCTAATTCTTGTTGGGAGGAAAAATCATAAAGGGATTCTAGTATATCTTTTTCCATACATTCTTCATCCCCATAGGAATTTTCAAGAAATTTAATGAAATTTTCAAAAATCTCACAACAACTATCCATCGTTGATAGGGAAAAATTGCAGCTTTGATAATGTTGAAAGAAAACTAAATGAAAATCCTTTAGAGAATATAAATTAGCAGATGGTACACTCTCATACCATTTCCTCGCTATTTTCTCCAAGCTAGCCATGAAGATCTTCATCAGACAATCTTCAAGAAACTTAGTCTTTAATCTGTGAATATGAAAATGAAATTTGACTAAATGCAAACTAGCATCTTCTCCATCCTGACCTTTAAACTTTGGCAGCCCTGTTTGCCAATCTATACAAGGAATACGGTTTGGAAAACCAGGAATATGAGCTCGATTCATAGGAGCATACCTTCGTGCACAGACAATCTTCAAGAAACATAGTCTTTAATCTGTGAATATGAAAATGAAATTTGACTAAATGCAAACTAGCATCTTCTCCATCCTGACCTTTAAACTTTGGTAGCCTTGTTTGCCAATCTATACAAGGAATACGGTTCAGAAAACCAGGAATATGAGCTCGATTCATAGGAGCATACCTTCGAGCACTTGAATCCATCTTGAAAACAATTAAGTCACCAAGAAGTTCTTCAAACTACCGTTTTTTGAACAGTGGGGTCGCCATGAGAATTCTAATTCTTTGGATTCTTTGACACTGGAGTCGCTAGGTGAAAGATGCACAACCTTTCTTGTGTCTGATCATTGTTCACCATCAGCAATCAGATCTGATCTTTGTCATTCTTTCCCAGGGAAGATATGATCTTTTGTTCCCCTGCAACGACGCCAAAATGTTATTCCCTGCAATTTCCTAGGCTGAGGAGGAGATCAAAAGAGGTAACCTCGAACCATTTTCAGTTCATTAGCTAGCCGTACTGAACTAAAGAGGGATCTCTCTAAGGATTTGTCAATCAATAACTGAAAAGAAATAGGTTTTAGGCTAGATATACAAGTCTTGTTTGAGTATTTGTGAATTTAGGGTTTTTGGTTTGCTGGACTAGGGATTAGAGTAGGTAATTAGGTCAAGGCTTCAAGTATGCAGTGACAAGTATAAAAAGGAGCTAGATATCAGTGTGTTATGGTGAACTTAAAGTGTTGTCAATGTAGTATAGGTCTGAGAGTTTAAAAAAACATAATGAGCATGTAAAAGCATGAATTCATTAGTCTTAGAAGGAAAGA
>APFE031228665.1:0-35567 GCA_000404065.3 Pinus taeda | reverse complement strand
CCCTGATGGCTTGATTTTTGATTGGTCTGCAAAGTATATTGCTCCATCAACATTGTCAGTAAATTCTTCAAAAAAATATTTTCTATGAGTCATGTGGCAGGTTGCTCCTGAATCAAGCAACCAATCATTTTTCCAAGAAGTGAAGCATTAAATAAATCTTCATTTACTCCAATATTACATTGTGCCACAACATAGTGAGCGGATTCAGGTGCTTTACCTTTGTATGTATCATCAGTTTTACCTTTCTATTGGTTTCTTTGCTGCTCAATTTTGTCCCATGGTAACTTGCATGTAGAGGCATCATGTGATCCATTTCTTTTGCAGCGTATAAAGTGCAAATCTGCCTTTTCTCCTTGATATTAGAATAATACTATTTTAGTTTAATGCTCATTCTTTTAGCTGTTGCTAATTTTCTTCCTTTAGCAGTTTCTTAGATGAAACTGATTCTTTACATAGAAACTTGATGTTTCTATTTTTGTAAATATCTCTGTATTATTATTGAGTATTGTTGCTCAATCAATTCAATTAATTCATTTGGAAATCCATATGCGTGTTTCGTACTGTTTTATGGTATCAGAGCCAGAAAAAGAGATTTCTTGAGTAGTTATTCTCTCTGATCCTAATCTCTTGAGTTCTTTCTGTCATTCCTTTCTAAGGTCGAGCCCTCTGTAAGCCAGATAGCCTTCACTGAGTCTTAGCTTCGGCTCTGCCCACTGTGATAAAAGCTTACAGTCGTCTATCTCGATACAGAAGTGGATTCTTTGAAATAATTGGTGCGAATTCCAGTTTTTTTTTTTTGGAGCGGAGCAGATCCCAGCTGTTGGCATCAATCCTAGAGGATTGCGTGTGACACAGTCGGAGCTCTGTTATAATCGAACAACGCTATCATCACGTGGATCAATTTTTTTGTAGGGCATTTTGTTGGACAAAATTTGTTTTTAACTGTAGTCTCCCGCAGTTACGATTACGATTGCTGGCACGCCCGGTATCTCATCTGCCGGACTCTTACCCTCGGTTTGAAATTCTACTGAGTGGACATTAAGCATCGCCATTTTCACGCTGTACTGGAGGATGTATGTGGTTCGTGTAGGAATTTTGATCAGGCTGGGCTCACAAGCCACAATTTCCCTCATAGGTTTTAGCGATCCGGTGACGTTGTGCGTACCAACAATTCACACGTAAAACCTGGTGGGAAAAGGCATTTTGACGGAAGAATCTGCCCCTTCAGCTAACCCTCATCCGTCGGCAATTGATGCAAATCGGTGGGCCAAGCCGAACTCAGGACTTCGGAGATCATTCTGTGCATACAGCCAACTGTGCAGTCCGAGCAGAAGCGGAATGAGGTGATCGATGTCGGGAAAACTGGCCTTGGTGCGACCAACTCAAGCTCTTTGTCAGAACAATCGGATGGTTGCAGATTTATGTGGGCCACCGGTTGAAATACAACCCAAAACTTTTGTATATTCACTCGAGTTGTGGTGAGTTGACGGTGTTGTTGTTGTTGCCCGTCTAAGCTAAGGAGAATCCATCGAGCAGGATCGATACCTAAATCTCTTTTCTGACAATCGATTCCTTTTTCGATATTTCTGCTGAGATCCGTGATCTCTTATTTTCCCTTTTGATTGAAGCGTTCCCATGTTGTCTAGGTTCGTATTTTCTGTCCACATATTGGTCAATTTTTTCTTGGCCGAGTAGATTAAAACTGCTGTAAAATCAGAGGATCAGCAGGCATCTACATTGAAATTTGTGCCAGATTTCTTTATTGTCTTGGGAAACGTACAAATGGACTCGCTCACCAACTTGATGTTAGAAGGAAATCAACGCTTTAATGGCAGCAATTATAACATCTGGAAACAAAGAATGTTGACCATTTTTGAATAGAGGCGTCTTGATCAGCTCATTTTGGGCAAAGAGCTTCGTCCCGGTACAGCTGGTACCAATCAAGATAAATTTGATGATCGAAATCGAGAGGTTGTTATGCTTCTCATGCTCTCTGTGGCTGATGATCAGTTACCGCAGATTCCTTCTGGTAAGACAGCTGCTGGGATCTGGCAACAGTTGAAAGAACTACACGAGACATCTGACAAGAGTAGAGCTTTCTTTCTCAAAAATCAGTTGTTCTCCATCATGAAGGATGAACATATGTCTTTACAGGAACATCTCAACAAGATTAAAGACATTCGAGATCAGCTCGAAGCCATTGGTCGCACCATGGAGGAAGAAGATATGGTAGTCATCGCTCTAAAAAGTCTACCAAAATCTTATGAGAACTTCATAGAAACACTCAACATCACTGCCACTAATGTTGATCTGAAGTTTCCAGAATTATGTACCAAACTCATGCTGCAGGATCGTTGGAAACAACAGTTTGGTAGTAGTGCAGCATCAGCCCCCTCCGAAAATGCTTTTACAGCCAAATATCAGTCCTCTCAGTTCTTTCAGCAGAAAGGTTCTTCTCAGCCTTTTGATCCTGCTAGGAAGAAAAATGTGTAGTGTAATTACTGTCACAAGTTTGGCCACATAAAGAAAGATTGCCCACAAAGGATTGCTTCTGAACAGAAGAAACAGGGAGGGCTCCATCAGACAGCACATGTTGCAGAACATTCCGAGCAGACAGATTCTGCCTTCTATGCTTTTATGACTAAAAGGTCTTCAGATCATGTTCCATCTTCTGCCTGGTACATTGACTCTGGTGCATCACGCCATTTCTCTCACAGGCGTGACTGGTTTATTGACTTCTCACCTTTCAGTGATTCCGTGGTATTTGGCGGAGGTGAACAATACACAGTGGTTGGCAGAGGTACAGTTCAAACCCAGTCTGGTGGTCGCACACTCATCTTCCTGAATGTGTATTATGTTCCTGGTATGGAAATTAATCTGTTGTCTGTCAATCAGATTATGAGGAACTCTCCTTAGCTTGATGTAGTGTTCAGAGCGCACAAATGCTCTATTATCGATAGGGAGACTAGTCTTACAGTTGCTGTTGGCCTAGAAGATCATGGTTTATACAGGCTTCTTGACACTGGTGATTCTCCAGAAGTGGCTCTAGCAGCTCATGTTTCTCCCATCAGCACTCTATGGCATCAGCGATATGGTTACCTAAACATGTAGTATCTCTCTCAGCTTTCTCGGGAAGGACTTGTGTCAAGGTTACTTGATATTCAAACTCAGCAGTTGGGCGTATGCGGCGCTTGTCAAGCTGGCAAACAACATCGGTCTTCATTCACGAATGGAGAATCCTGGCGCGCCTCTAAGGTACTCCAATTAATTCATGTTGATATTTGTGGTCTTATGAATACATCTTCTATCACTGCTTGCAAATATTTTTTGCTTATTGTAGATGATTTCAGTAGAAAGATGTGGGTATATTTTCTAAAATATAAATCTGATGCATTTAGTATATTTCAGAAGTTTAAAACCTTAGTTGAAAAAGGGTCTAGCTGTAATATCATGACTCATTGGATATCATGACTGCTTAGGACAAGATACGGAGGGAATTTTGTTCTTCTGCTTTTTCCAACTTCTATGATTACTCATGGCATAAAACGCCAGTTCACTAGCACCCTACACTCCTCAGCAGAAACAAGTGTTGTTTGAACGCCGCAACCGTAGCGAGTTGTTGAAATGGCTCGCCCATGTTTACAAAGCACAAAGAGTGGTTCCAAACAATTCTGGGTTAAGTAGTCTTTACTGCTGTTTATCTTCTTAACCAGATCAACCCACTCAGAGCTGTTAAAGGGAAGACCCCGAAGAGGTGTGGTCTGGCCGTAAGCCTTAAGATAGTCACCTCAAAGTATTCGCTCAATTGCATATGTTTGGATTCCAGCTGTTAAGCGCTCTAAGTTGGATTCCAAAAGCTAGAAACTCATGATGACAGGGTACAGTGATCATCACAAGGCCTATAGACTAATAGATATTGCCACTGGTCGTCTTAGCTTCAGTCGGGATGTGGTATTTGATGAAGACAGAGGATTCTTTCAGTCTTCTTCTTCTGAGCAGTGTTCTATGGATCAACCTCACAGTGTTCTTCTTCCGGTAGGTCCACCTGATGGGAGGGACGATGCTGCATCAATGTTTGATAATACACTGCCTGAGCTTCCTCCGGAAAATAACCCTTCTCTTACTGCTCCTATTGCTCTTGAACCTTCTTCTTCTCCTCCTGATATTGGTTCCTCTACTCTTCGGCCAAAATGGTGGGCTAAAACCATTGGTGATCTCAGGGATGATGAACTCCTTGAAGGACGAACTTCTAGACATAAGAGCAAACAATAGTCTACAGTAAACTTTGCTCTTATGGCTAATCTACATAGTATCTTTGAGCCTCAAACTTACTCAGAGGCTAAGGGTACATCTGAGTGGGAACAGGCTATGGATGCTGAATTCCAGAGTCTTCTGAAAAATCACACATGGACCCTTTCTGATCTTCCTGAAGGAAAAAAGCCCATTAGCTGCAAATTATAAAGTGAAATACAAAGCCGATGGAACTCTAGACAAGTATAAAGCTCGTCTTGTAGCTCAAGGATTCTCACAGAAGGAAGGCATCGACTATGAGGAGACTTTTGCTCCTACAGCCAAGATGAGTACCATACGGCTTGTCCTTGCCCTAGCAGCTCAGTTCAAATGGAAAGTTCATCAGATGGATGTAAAAATTGCTTTCCTAAATGGTGACTTAGAGGAAGAAGTCTACATGACACAGCCTCCAGGATTTAAGATTGTCGGTCAAGAACAGAAAGTGTGTAGATCAGCTAAAGCTCTCTATGGATTGAAACAAGCTCCTCAGGCTTGGTACATGAAAATTGATCAGTACTTGACAGATCATGGCTTTCAACGGAGCCCATCTGATACAAATCTGTATATCAAGCATAGTGGTGATGATATCTTGTTTGTGGTTGTCTATGTAGATGACCTTATCATTACTGGCAGCTCTGCACATTTGATCCATGGGATCAAACAAGATTTATGCAGAACCTTTGATATGACAGACTTGGGACTTCTTCATTACTGTCTGGGGGTTGAAGTTTGGCAGACTGAGAATCACATCTTTCTCTCTTAGTCCAAGTATGCCAAAATCTTGTGGACAGGTTCAGAATGCAGGATTGCAAACCAGCCACGACTCCTATGGAACCAGGGCTCAAACTTTCAGCTCAGTCATCCTCTCCTCTTGTGGATGAGACTTTATTCAGACAATTAGCGGGCAGTCTCATCTATCTTACTGCCACCAGACCTGACATCAGTTTTGCAGTGAGCTACATTTCCCGCTTCATGTCAGCTCCTAAAGCTGATCATTGGATAGCCGCAAAGCGTGTGCTACGATATGTGCATGGCACTTATGATTATGCACTCCTATACACTCGAAGTTCCGATCCTATACTCAGTGGTTACATAGATTCTGACTGGGCCGGTTCGATTGATGACCGTAAATCTACAGCTGGGTATGTGCTTAGTCTAGGATCTGGTGCTGTTACCTGGACTAGTAAGAAGCAGCAGGCAGTGGCTCTCTCCTCAATAGAAGCAGAGTATCGGGGAGTAGTTAAGGCAGCCTGTGAGGCAGTTTGGCTTCGACGTATGCTTGAGGATATGCATGTTTCTCAAACAGATTCTACTTCTTTGTTTTGTGACAATCAGGGAGTGCTCAAACTTGCCAAGAATCCAATCTTTCATGAACGCACAAAGCATGTGGAAACTCATTGTCACTACATTCGCCAGCTTGTTGAAGACAGATCCGTTCAGTTGCGATATGTTCCCACAACAGAGCAGCCCGCAGACATCTTCACCAAGCCTCTTGGTCCTGATAAATTTGTAAAATTCAGAGGATCCATTGGTGTTGTAAATAGATTGAGCATTAAGGGAGGGTATTAGAATATTCCTATTCCTTTTTTAGTATTTAATGCTCATTCTTTTAGCTGTTGCTATTTTTTCCTTTTTAGCAGTTTCCTTGATGAAACTGATTGATTCTATTTACTAAATAGAAACTTGATGTTTCTATTTATTTACTGTAAATATCTCTGTATTATTATTAAGCTTTAGCTTGCTCATTATTCAATTAATTCATTTGGAAATCCATATGCGTGTTTCGCACTGTTTTAATACTTCCATTTGCTGCATGTTTAATCTTGTAGAGCCACTTTGAAGTTACCACAAATTTGTTTTTTGGCCTAGGTATGATCTCCCAAACTCCATTTTTCATTATTGATTGATACTCTTCATTGATGGCATCTTTCCATTCTTGATGTTTGACAGCCTCTTCAAAGGTAGATGGTTATGCTTCAATTAATTTCGTCATATAGGTTGCATATCCTGAATATCCTTTGTGCTTCTTACCTTCCCTGAATGTGCCTTTGGCTTGCTCCATGCCCTTCTGCATCTAGAAGAATAGACTTCAACCAATTAGGTCTCTTTATGATTTGAGGGATGATCATAGGTTACACAGGTTCACTGCGACCTTCATCTTCATGATTTGAGTTTTCTTCCTCCTTGGTGCATTCTTCTTCAAATATTGGAAGTTCTTCATCAATAGAGTCCATCAGGAGGTCCTTTGATTTCTTGAATGCAATACTTTCATCAAAGATCACATATCGACTTACTTCTATTCAATGTCCTTCCTTTATGTAGATCCTATATGCCTTTGAATTATTACTATAGCCAACAAATATTCCCTTCATGCTTGTAGGGTCCAACTTCTTTCTCTTATCCTTCGGAATATGTATATAGACAGGACAACCAAATTTTCGGAGATGGTCCATGCTTGATTTTTTCCTAGTGAATGCTTCTTCAGGAGTCATGTTGTTTGGTGATCTGTGAGGACTTCGATTTTGAACATATGCAGTTGTCTTTGTTGCTTCACCCCACATATATTTTTGCAAGTCTTGATTATGTAACATGGCTCTTACACTTTCTTCAATAGATCGATTATTTTGTTGAGTAACTCCATTTTGTTCGGGATTATATGGGACTATCAATTCCCTCTTAGTCCCATCCTCGTTATGGAAAGCTATGAGTTCCTTTGAAGTGTATTCTCCTCCATTTTCAAACCTTAGTATCTTTATTCTCCTTTTTGTAAGGTTCTCTAATTTAGCTTTGAATTCTTGAAATTTGTCAAATACTTCATCCTTGGACTTCAACAAATAGATCCAAATTTTCCTTGAGTGGTTATCTGTGAATGTTACATAATATAGATGACCTCCAAGAGACTTTGTAGACATAGGACCACAAACATCAAATGAAGAGATACATGATTTCTTTTGACCTTGAAGCACTGCTTCCAAATGGTCTCTTAACATGTTAACCTAATGCACATCTCTTGCATACTCTTTCATGATGCTCCTTGAGTTCAGGGATGACTTTCACTATTGAATTTAGAGCTGGTAAGATTTTGTAGTGAAGGTGACCAAACCTTCTATGCCAAAGTTCACATGGACTTACTTCAATGTGAACCAAAGCTTGAGAGAGAGGAGTTAGCAACATGAAGAGTCTTCCTTCACGAATCCCAATCATCTTGGCATTTTCGATGCTAGAGTTTTTATCCGATACTACAACCTTTCCATTTATAAAGGCGACTCTATCTCCCTTATCTTTTAACATGAAATAGAAAGCAAATTCTTTTGAAAACCTGGAACAAATAGGATGTTGTTGAGATGAATATTTCTTCCATTCGCTAGCTCCAGTGAGGCTTATCCACCTCTTATAGGATAGCTCTTTTTGTCACCAAGCTGAATGGAGTAGGAAGATTTTCTTCTTGATAAGGTCTTTAGTTGCTTGTGGTCACTAGTCATATGTCTTGATGCTCGACTGTCGATTACCCAAATATTCCCATTTTCAAATGTGCTAGTAAGTACTAAGAATAATTCTTCGTCCTTTGTAGAAGTCTTGGTCATACTATTCTTGATGGATAATAGGAGGTTCATAATTCTGTGATTCCTCACTTGAGATGACTTGTCACCATGGAACACTGCTTCAAAGACTTCTTCAAGGATGTAGTGATCTTCATCATCCCCTTAGCCAACCTTAACTCTGATACCATGTTGAGAAATCTATAGGGCTATAGTTAGGATGATTTCTCTTAAGCTTGATAACTGCTTGTGATGTCTTTTTACTTTTTCTTACGCATTAGCTTCTTCTCTTATTATTATGTTATTCTAATAGATTCTCTTCTCTTCATATAGATTCTTCAAATGACGAATTCCATGACTTCTAGACCACAACCAATACCCTTCCATGACCAAGTCCGACTTTCTTCATATGTGCTTCCTTTGTCCAAGTCAAACCCAGTCAAATCTCTTTGAGCTGCACAACTTTGACCCCCAACTACAGAATTTCGGCCTCTACTGCAGGTCTGAAATTCTCGGCCCCTGCAACAGCTGTTGCCTCCACACGTGTGAGCAAATCTAGGGCTTCCAAGTGTTACTTTGACCTTCACTTAAATTTCTTTTTCTTCTAGGGCTTGAGGATGACCTAATGACCTTCCTTAGACCTTCTTTATGCAATTTCTTCAAGTTCGACCTTACAACAACAAAAATCTAGCCTCCTTCCATCATAGGTGTGAGAAGAGAGAGAGAAATAACACAAACACTTGTCCTTTGTCCTTATTCCTTCTTCGCTAGCCTTCTTCTTCTCCCTCGCTTGAATGATGAGAGAATGAATGATGTCCATAGTAGGTCGAGTTCCCTCCTATATATAGGCTTCCAAAGTGGACGAAATGCTCTAATGGAGGCTGACTTCTTAACAACCAGGCCGACTTGGTCTTGGAGGGTATTTTGACACTTTTAAATACAAAAATAATTCTTTTTACAAGCTACAATTGGCCTGATGGGGTCTTCTTCATATCACAATGACTCTTTTGACCTTTTGACCCTAGGACAAACCCTAGAAGCACTCAATGGGTGTTCGACCTCTAGATAAAAGGCCTTGAGCATGAAACCCATGCTACAAAAATAACAATAATAATTTTGCTTTCATTTTACAATATACAAGAATCAAAAATACATTTATTTCGTATGGGTAACCCACTTTTTGTCATATACAAAGCCAAAATTTTCATATATTTTGCCACAATCATAAACTTTGTGACATCTTTTTACAAACGGTTGTCATGCAATTTCTAGAAAAGCATCTTCAACAAATAACTAAGACTTCTGTCAAAAATTTCATGAGCAAAATTAAACAAACAACATCAGTCGATGTCTGAGGCAAATCTGAACTTCATTTGAGATTAATCTTCAATAATTACAATTCAAACTTGGTGCAGAAACAGAGTCTCGCGCTAGTTGGTAAGGAGGCAAATGATTTTACACATTCGCTGATAATATAAGCCTAGGAGGTCACCTTCAATTTTTCAATACACCCTAGAATGATTTGGCCTCTTGTGAAATGAATTCGGCCTCAACAAGGAGTCTGGTACAGCAATTTGCTGGACCAATATATCTAGAGAATGCCGGACAACCTTCAGAAAATTAACCTTTGCCAAATCTGCTTTAGAATTTGGTGAATTCAATCCTCCAGAATGGACTGAATTTGATGGAGAATAGGAATAATTTGCAGCCCAAAGATAGAGGTCAATCTCAGGGGAATCTACCTACTTATAAAGATGAAATTTGCCCACTGGTGGAGATGCTTTTGGCCTTCCAAGAGAAGCTCAGTTGTAAGAAGAACTCAACCAGTGAAATATATACCCAAACTCCTGAAATTATAAAATTCACACTTCCCTTTCGCTGATGATGTATGCTTCAAAACTTTAATGATTTGCCTCCAGGCAAATAGCTTGAATGGCTGGAAAATTTCTGAGACTAGGACCACAAAATTCGTCCCTCATATATATGTCTCGATAACCTCAGCTTCAATAAGACAATGAGTGTGGCACCAACCTCTGTAACTGAATGTGCTTGACCCTCTCTTCTGGATGTGGTATCTGGAATGGTTCTGTGCGTGTGGCTGAGTGAAATATTCCTGGAACAACCAATTTGACCCCTGCACAATTCGTTCTTTTGGCACTAGGACAACTCGGTGTTTCCAACCCTTCTGGCAGTTGGAATTTGGCCTCTTGGAGAAGATTAAATCGACCCTTTGAAGAATAATGTATCCATGGAAGAATTTGACCTCTTTAGCAACGAGAACTTCGCCCTCCTGCAATGAAAATTTGATCCACAATACCAAAGTTTCTCTGCAAATAAACTCAGTTAGATCTTCAGAAATAAACACTAGAAATAATACATCTAAGGTGGCAATAATGTCAACCGAAGAAGGAGAGATACTATTTAGGGTGGGAAGAAATCCACTGAAACTAGTATGAGGATTTCGCTTGAAACCCTCAAGAATGAAACTCGCTTGAGCTTCTTTTAATGGCAATGAAAGATGATGGGATAGAATAATTAGCAAATGAGCTCCACCCTCCTTTCATAATTTTTCATTGAGTCTTCTCCAAGCTTCTAGATCTTCTTTTAATATTATTTTATTGAAGAAATCATTTTTTCCTCCTAAGTGATTTTTTGCCCCCTTCTAATAAAAAATATTTTTTCCCTTTTTTTATTAACTATAATTTACCCCTTTTATTTAATATTATTAAAATTGGGTAAATTTATTTGGGTCTTCTAGATTATTATCCTTCTCAGTAGCCTAATGGAGACAATTAGGCAACCAGAAACCATGGCACTCAGGAGATAGGGGACATTACAGTGCTCCCCACCCAAAATTGCTTGTCCTCAAGCAATTTGAGTTCTGGATGTTACAATATATGTTCTCCCTCCCATGTAACATCTTCTGAAGGCAAATTCCATTGTATAAGATATTCTCTAATTATTATGCTCCCTAGCCTTCTCCCTCTCATCCCTAGAATCCCCTCAGGAATTAATGCCAAACGTCCCTCCTCATCCAACAGAGATAGCTTGAATGAAGTAACAATCTGCTGTCCAACTGCCTTCTTCAAGCAAGACACATGGAATACATTATGTATCTTGCTTCCTTCTGGAAGCTCCAACTCATAGGCCACTTCTCCTTTTCTCCTGCTAATTCGGTAAGCCCCGTAAAACTGTGGCTTAAGCTTCTCTGTGCCCTTTTGCTTGAGGGAAGACTGCCTATATGGCTGCAAATGTGTCTCCCACCTCGAAGCTCCTCTCTATCTGGTGTCGATCTGCATGTAAATTCTTCCAGTTCTGAGCTATGCAAAGGTTATCCTTGAGCGCCTTAGGATGTCCTGGCACTCTTGGACCCAATATTTGGCCATTGGGCCTCTACTATCACCAAACACCTTGTCAGGAAAGGATAATGCATCATAGCCATACAATGCTCTAAATGGTGACATCTCGATCGGCACATGCTATGAAGTGTTATAGCAATACTTGCCCAAATGTAGCCACTTCACTTTTTGTTAGAAAATCAAAAGGCAGAAAAATATTTTCTTACTTTGATATTAGCTTGTGATAATTTTAAATTATGTTGTCTTCCTTTATCTTCTCTTCATCAAGCAACTATCAAATCAAAAGGAACCTGAAGATCACAAGAACAATAGAACACCGTATGTAGGCTCTCAACCAGGGCAAAACCCCTCTTCTAGGGGAAAACCCAATCAAACTCTTCTTTTATTATAGAACCAAATAAAAAATGAGATAACTAGTACTGGACCAAGACTTCCACCACACACCAACTCAGCCCTCAAAAATATCTTCTTTCGAAGTTCTTTCTTCAAGGTTTTTTTTTTCAAGGAAGCAAAGTCTTCTTTCAAAGATATTTCCTTCAAGAGTCAAAGTCTTGCTTCAAAGAGTCAAAGTCTTCCTTTTTGAAGTGTCAAAGTCTTCCCTTTTGGTGGTTCCTTCAACGAGTCAAAGTCTTCCTTCAGAGAATCAAAGTTAACGTGAGTCAAAGAGTCTTTCTGCAACTTGAAAAAGATTTCGGCTTCCTGCTTTAGCTCTGCAACTCGGCCTGCAGTTTTAGGCCTTGCAATTTGCATGGATCACAACAAAATTTCGCACGGGAGAGCTGATATAGTTCATTTTTAGGGTTTCTTCTCTTTCGCTTGGATTCTTCTCTTGTATTCTAGGCTTGGATTTTGATTTTCTTTTTTTCTTAGGTGCAGATCGAACTTGGATGGATAGGTGTCCCGATAGGTTAAATACTTCTTCAATAGATAGTCATCTTGTGTGGTCGAATGGGCTTTTCTTGGGCCGACTTCATTGACAGGTTCGACTTGGTGTTGGGAGTCCATAAGTGACATTTTAAAATCAAAATTAATGTTTGTTTCTTGATACAATGTGCGCATAAGGGTCTTGTACATATGAGCATGAAGAACATGCTTGGCCTAGTTGACAAAATAAATATAGAACATGAAACCCATAATTTTAAAACATCCTTGTTGAGGCCCTTCCAAGAGAACCTCTCCTTGACTGCTCTGTAGCTTTTAAGGTAGCCTAGATGACTTGCGAGTGGGGAATCATGTAGTACTTGTATGACTGTAACCTACAGTTGCGAATCTGGTACCAAGTAAATCATGTCCTTGTAGTAGATGATATCCTACACCACGCTATATCTGCTATCATGTATCTACCCATCCGAGATCTCACATGCCATCTTGTTCTTGAAATACTCCACTAATAGTTGGGACTTCCAATCCAAGGATGTATCCATGAAATAGAATGTCGCAGGTCTCCTAGAGAGTGCATCTGCAACCACATTACTTTTCCCCTTGACATGTTCAATCTCAAAATCATAAGCTTGAACCTTTCTCACCCACTTTTGCTCTCAATTATTTATCTCTTTTGATCCAAGAAGAACCTGAGACTATTATGATCAGTCTTGACTTTGAACCGATTGGCTACCAGATATGGCTTGAACTTGGCCAGTTCATTCATGATGGTGAGAATTTCTTTGTCATATATGGAGTAGTGATGCTCGTAGTGCCCCAACTTTCTGCTCTCGAAAGCAATAGGGTAGTTGTTGTCTATCAATATCTGCTCCAATCCCTTCACATGAAGCATCACTCTTCAAAGCAAATGACTAAAAAAAATTAGGCAAAGCTAAAATATGACAAGTACTCATTACCCCCATAAGTCGCACAAACACCTTCTCTGCTACATCCATCCATACAAAATCTTCTTTCTTGGTCAAGTCTGTAAGTGGAGTTGCCTGTTGGGAAAACCCCTTGACGAATCACCTATAGTAGGTGCAAATACCCAAGAATCCTCTGAACATCATCACATTCTTGGGAGTGGGCCAACCATTGATTGATTGAATTTTCTCTTGATGCACTTACAACCCTTCTCTACCAATCACGTGCCCCAAATAGAGGATCTTGGTCAGACCAAATTCACACTTGGACAACTTGGCATAGAATTTTTTTCTTCTAATATCTTCAACACCTCCTCTTAGTGTTGTAGATGTTCCTCCAATGTTCTGTTGTATACCGGGATGTCATCAAAGAAAACTAACACATACTTGCCCAACTTTTTGTTGAACGCATGGTTAATACAACACTGGAAGGTAGCAGGTTGGTTGGTCAGCCCAAAGGGCATAACCAAAAAGTCATAATGGCCATAGTGACATCTAAAAGCTGTTTTTGGAATATCCTACTCCTTGACTCTAATCTGGTAGTAGCCTGAGCGGAGATAATTCTTGGAAAAATATCTAGCCCCTTTTAATTCATCAATTCTAGGAATGGGTTATCAATTTTTGATGGTCTTTTTGTTCAATGCTCTGCAATCAAGATACATCCTCAGGGAGCCATCCTTTTTCTTGAATAGTATCATTGATAAGGCAAATGGTCTAGAACTAGGGCGTATGTGGCCTAGTGCGAGCAACTCTTAAATAGTCTTCTCGATCTCATTTTTATATGCCTTGAGGTGCTTATAGGGAGTGGTGATGACCACCTAGACTCCCTCCTCCAATTCAATGATATGCTCGAAGCCCCTATCAAGTGGGATCCCGGGTGGAATATCCCCAAGCACCTTATGATATTTTTGTAATAATGCTGCAATGTTTGTTGGATACTACTAATACTGATCTCCCGACTTCTTTTTTGACACTCTGCACTCTGTTGCTGAATGTCTAAATGCTTAATGTCTAAATGCCGAAAAATGGGCCTCCATGTTGTTTGATGTCATTGTCTTTGGGAGATAGGTGTGCATGCCTCTTAGCACCACCTTCTTCCCATCGTGCATAAACTCCATCTCATTCTTCTTGTAATCTGTGGTGTAATGCCCAATAGAGATGAGCCATTAAACTCCTAGAACTATATTACTATTATGAACAATAGCCACAAAAAATTCATCTGTAATAGTGTAGTTTTCCATTGTCAAGCTCATCTTGGGGATCATCCTGTTGCACTGCATGAATTTGTTTGCTGGTATAGCTATGGAGAACCCCTCAAAATTTGTGGTGGCTAGCCCTCTCCTGGATACATAGGCAACATCAATAAAATTGTGGGTGGCCCCACCATTAACCAAAACTGTTGCCCTTTGTCCCTGTATAGTTTCTCAAATCCTAGGAGTGAGATATCAAGGAATGCCTGTGAGTGTAGCAATGATACTGCTCCTTTCTCCCTCTTGAGGCTACTCACCCTTGATTTCTTTAAGTTCCTCTTGTGGCTGCTCCTACTCTTCCTTCTCCTGCTCACTATCAGAGAACAGTTCAATATAGTGAGCTTTACCCTTTGCAGTACATTGATGCCCTGGTGCCCAAGGTTCTTGGCATGTGAAGCACATTCTCCTCCTGGGATCTCTTCTAGTCTCCTCATCAAGCTGGTTTCTCTTGGTCCACTCCTTTGATGTTTTGAGGACGTCTAGTATCTTTCCCCTTAGGTGGGAAGGCAGGTTTAGTGGGCACTCTAGTCTTTGGATTGCATCCTGCGAAGCCCTTACAAAACTTGGCTTGGAAAATCTCTTGCTTAGGCCAGAGAGTAAGTGTTTGATTCAAACTTGTCAATTTTTTTGAAAACTCGGCTAATACACAAAGATAAATGGGGGTGTTTTTTTTGTTTGGTTTATATAAATGTTTTCATTGAGTTTTTCATCATGCTCATGTGTCAAGTTGTCGACCAATAAAAACTATGCAGCTACTTGTGCATTAGAGTTTTCCCTATGAGTAATCGCAAAGTAGACTCATTGTTGGTGAGAGAAACTTGCCAATAGGGAGTTTGAACTACTAGAAAGGTAGTTTGGTTCATTTCTATGTTGAGTGGAGTTTGCCTTGTGAGTTTGAGACAAACATGGGGTGTTTTGTAGAGTAGTTAAAATGATAGATCAACCTATGGTCGGAGTAGCTTCTTTGGTTGGTGATTTCTTATTTCGGGGGGTGTCTATAGACTTGCATGCAATGCGTTTCTTGTGATTTGCAAAAAAACACAAATAACGCGTAAAAAGCTTCTTTGGCATGTGGCCAATCTGCCAAAGGGGTTTTAAAATAATGTCTTATAAACAATGGTGGATTTTCCCTCAACGCTAGCTTTATTTGGTCAAAGAAAATTAAGAAGGAAGTGCTTTAGGCAGGATATTGGTTACCAAGATAAAATCCTAACAACTTCTAAAACATTGCACAAAAAAGCAACAAAAAACCAACAAGTTTTGAAACCCCGATAAAAGCATGACAAAGCTTTATTCTGCATATACCAATGGGTTGATTCTTCCAGAGAGACAGATACATAACTAGTACAATGATGTTTCATGCACAAGAATCTAGAAGCTAGAAGAGAGAATGTGTTAATTTTAGGTATGTTCTATGCTTAGAGAAATTTATTTCAATTTTCACAGTTAGCTCCATATCTTTTCCAGATTAGCAATCACATCAGCATTAAAGTAAACTGCAGATAGAACATAAAGATAAATTGCAGAAGACAAGCCAAGGCAGGAGGACACAAGATGTGGCGCTAGCCAGGGAAAAACCCTAATGTGGGGAAACCCTTGATCAATTCTTCTTATATGTTCTTCAATAGTTCAGCACAGAGAGAGAGAGATAGTATGTTTACAACAGAAGTCAACACTTTGACTTATCTAGATAAGAGCATAGATCATCTCTAAGAAGATGATACCTGAGATTAGTTGAAGACATGTTGCTTGAATTAATTCTCCAAGGTGACTCCTTCACCTATCGTTGAGCTGCATTTCGTCATCATGCTACACCTCACGGCGCCGCACCATGTTGCACCCATCATCACTATGCTGCATCTCATCACGTTTCATTAATCATGATTGTACCCATCACTGTACTACATTATGTGCCATTGTTGCACCATGTTGCCATCCTGACCTATGTGTTGGTTGCACCTTGCTTGCTTGTTGTCCCTAACATGCTTGTTGTCCTTAGCATGCTTGTTGTTGCATGCTAGTTGTCCCTTGCATGCTAGCTGTAACATTGCATGCTTGGTGTATTTGCTACTAAGTACCATACAACTGTCCTAATGTTAGTTAGTTGTCCCTTGGATGCTGCTCTCCTTCGGAGACATATGCTCTCGCTGTTCCGGCATTTCCCGATAGTTCTGGCTTTTCTCGGCAGTTCTGGCAGTTCTTGCAGTTCCTGACAGTTCCAGTAGTTTCGGCTTTTCCGACTTTTCTAGCAGTTCCGACTTTTTCGGCAGTTTCGACTTTTTTCGGCACTTTCGGCTTTTCCGACTTTTCTGGCTTTTACGGCAGTTCCGACTTTTCCGGCTTTTCTGTTAGTTCCGATTTTTCTGGCTTTTCTAGTAGTTCTGGCTTTTTCGGCTTTTTCGACTGTTCCTGCTTTTCCGGCAGTTCAGACTTTTCCGACAGTTCCGACTTTTCCAGCAGTTTCAAAAGTTTCGGCTTTTTCAGCTTTTTCGACTTCTCCGGCTTTTCCGGCTTTCTGCCCTTTGGATTAGGGCAACATTATCCCTTAGGATCTCTCCTCCTACTAAAACCCAAAGACAAGTAGAGAGAGGAAGAGATCCCAAGTGTGTTGAAATGACTTGAAGGCCACCTCTATTTATACTAAAATGTTGAGCACATTTGGGGTTTATTTGTTAGCAGGCCGACCTTGACGAATTGTCTTATAACGCAAATAAATTCATAACTCCATGAATACTTATCGGAATCAGATGATCTTCAGATCAATCCTACACCTCTTGATGAGAGGGATCCAAGAAAAATATTAGCTGCCATAAATAAGATGACCGACATGGAGTTTGGCCCTAGTTGCCAATTTTAACACTCCCTCTCAAGTAGGGAGAACTCCATCCGTTGATCGATATGTCCGACTGTACTATCTCTGCCATCAGTGCCCTAAACTGCTCTGCTCTGCTCTGATCTGCTGAGCTTTGCTCTGCTTTGATCTGCTGAGCTCTGCTCTGCTCTGTTTTGCTGAACCATGAAGAAGAAGAATTGATCGAGAATGTCTTATACCATTCTCTACTGACTCGAAGTTAGTTTCATCTGAAGAGAGTGTGCCACATCACTCTTATTGACCTGAAGTCAATTTTATTGATCCTAGAACAATATCTAAAGAGAGTGTCTCAAACCACTCACACTGATCCCAAATCAATTTCATTTGATCCCAAATCAGTGTCACAAGAGAGTGTCTCAAGCCACTCATACTGATCCCAGATCATTTTCATTGATCCCAGATCAATGCCACAAGAGAGTGTCTCAAACCACTCATACTGATCCCAGATCAGTTTCATTGATCCCAGATCAATGCCACAAGAGAGTGTCTCAAACCACTCATACTGATCCCAGATCAGTTTCATTGATCCCATATCAATGTCACAAGAGAGTGTCTCAAACCACTCATACTGATCCCAGATTAGTTTCATTGATCCTAGATCAATGGAGGTCATCCTAGGATAGGGAGTACGGTAGATACAACGATGCATCCATCGATAGTACTACTATGGTCCCTATTCTCATTTCCCTGCTCATTGATCAGATGAGAGGTACTTCCCATGAGTCCCATACTGCATGGGTAGGATGCCTCGACAGGGGAACTAATCATCCTGTTCCACAATCGCCACAGAGAACAAATCATTCCTGGCCCACAGGAGAAATAATCATCTTGTTCCATAGTCGCCACGAAGAACAAATTATCCTGGCCCACAGGAGAACTAATCATCCTGTTCCATAGTTGCCACAGGAGAACTAATCATCCCGACCCATAGAAGAACTAATCATCCTATTCATAGCACACCACCAGGGGAGGGTGAGTCGCCCTGTGGTCATATGTTGCTCCAGTAAGTACCCCAAGCCCCCTAGAGCTCCTAGAGCTCAATGCATGCAACATGCAGGACCCTTATAAGAAGGTCTCTCAACAACTCCAAGTCATTCATGAAAGTCACAGATTTGACCTTTCCCCTGGGCTTTGACAAAATGTCTATGACTTGTACATCAGTATCAATGCGATGGAGCCTCCTTGCTCATCGACTTACCATATCGCAGATAAGGCAGTATCTGATGTCTATCTGCTGGAGCAATCATTGAGTACGAGATTCCTCAATAATCAAATCCCCCCTTTGGTTGTCACAGAGAATGACGGTGGTATTCATCATGTGTACAAACAACTCACTTAAGAGCTTTTGCAACCATGTAGTTTCACACGAGATCATACTCGTAGCTATGTATTCGGTCTCGGCGGTGCTTATAGCAACCGACTTCTGCTTCCTGCTCATCCATGATATCGAAGTAGAATCCAAAGAGAATCAGCACTGAGAAGTGCTCTAGTGATCCTCCACACTGCCTGCCCAGTCAGCATTCGAATAATCATACAGTTTCATATTTCCGACAGTGTATCTCAATCCATGATAGATTGTGCCCTCAAGATATCTCAGAAGATTCTTGGCACCAATCTAATGAGGCTCAACCAAATATGATCTCACCATGCTAACTACAAAACATATTTCCAGACGGAAGTTCACCAAGAACATCAACGCGAATGAGCTTATGAAACTCAGAGGCATTTCCCACATCTGGTCCGACATCACTACCATATAACTTCTGAAAGTTAAGATCCTCGAGGCAGTCATAGGCTTCCAATTTATCATTCCACATCCGGAATCCAACTCCCTCTTAGTTCTGCAAATGAGAGGGTTTGCACCTGTCAGAAATAGGTCGTCCTCAGAAGGTGCCGGTATGAGAGGTCTATCATCCACAACCTTCGGGTAATGGTTTGGATCGGTTTCACTCCTAGTGAATCTCAACTTCATCAGAGAACTATCAATCCTCTCATACTACGCTCGGGGTGTTTTGCTTCAAGCTATAGAGGGCTTTCTTCAACCTATATACATGAGATTCACGATCATGAATCTAAAACTCCTCGGGTTGTTCCAAACCTGTGGACCTGCTGCATGAGGGGAATGCTCCCCTTATAAGATTTTCCTTCGATACATCTCAGACATGTACCTTCATGCTCTACTTGAATTCAGACATCCCTATCACCATTTGACTCACATCAGGTAGGGCCCCATAGGTAGACCTCCTGTGTTATAGATGCGATATGTCAATTGACATGATCCCCAATGGACCATCTTGCACCTTGATACAAATTGCCAACCTTGAACCCATGAGAAAAAGCATCTTTGAAAATTATATTCTTTAACACGTACCTTTCCATCGATGAATGCCACCTTGAAACCTTTGACTTCCATTTCCGAGATGGACACCAGGTTCTTCTTGCGATCAGGTACATAAAAGAGATTCTGTAAATGAATCGAGTTTACCCTTATTCAATTGAGAGTTAACATTCTCTACACCCTTTCTGGGATAGGTGGCATCGACTCCAAGTATAATCCCACGATTGTTGCCATCTCTACCAAATTAGAGAGTGCACCCATCTATTTGATGAAGTGCCTTGAAGCACTACAATCTATAAGCCAGATTCCCAAAGAATCTGAAGGAGAGGGCCAATACAAGATAACGCTTCTTTATCTTATCAGAAACAACGTTTGGTTCTTCATACCAGTGGTTCCTTGCTTTCTATGAAGAGTTGGCCATTTCTTTGATGACCTGCATTACCTGTCATTCCTTTGATCATTGAAGATGTCCTTGGAATGATTGTTATCATCATCAAGTGATGTGTCCCTGCCATTCGAACACTCCTTCACATAATGGCCGAACTTGTTATTTGCCTTTCCTTCCACCCTGAGATCCGATCTTCCAATGAAGTGATCTTTAGGTAGGCCATATTCCGCTATGTCGTTCTGATAATATTCTCTGCTTCGACTTCACCCTTGGTGAATTTGAAGAGGGATGAAGAATCCACTGATCCTTTTGTCCTTTCCCAATTGTCTTCGGTGATTGCTCTTTCACTCTTGCTTGGGCATTGTCTCCACGTCATCTCTGATACCATGTTAATTTTAGGTATTTTCTATGCTTAGATCAATTTATTTCAATTTTAACAATTAGCTCCATATCTTTTCCAGATTAGCAATCACATCAGCATTAAAGTAAATTGCAGATAGAACATAAAGATAAATCGCAGAAGACAAGCCAAGACAAGAGGACACAAGATGTGGCGCTAGCCAGGGAAAAACCCTAATGTGGGGAAACCCTTGATCATTCTTCTTATATGTTCTTCAATAGTTCAACAGAGAGAGAGGAGAGAGAGAGAGAGAGAGAGAGAGAGTATGTTTACAACATAAGTCAACACTTTGACTTATCTAGATAAGAGCATAGATCATCTCTAAGAAGATGATATGTGAGATCAGTTGAAGACATGTTGCTTCAACTGATTCTCCAAGGTGACGACTTCACCTATCGTTGAGCTGTATTTCGTCATCATGCTGCACCTCACCGCGCTGCACCATGCTGCACCCATCATCAGTATGCTGCATCTCATCACGCTTCATTAATCATGACTGTACCCATCATTGTACTGCATTATTTGCCATTGTTGCACCATGTTGCCATCCTGACCTATGCGTTGGTTGCACCTTTCTTGGTTGTTGTCCTTAGCATGCTTGTTGTTGCATGCTAGCTGTCCCTTGCATGCTAGCTGTAACATTGCATGCTTGGTGTATTTGCTGCTAAGTACCATACAACTCTCCCAGTGTTAGTTAGTTGTCCCTTGCATGCTGCTCTCCTTCGGAGATAGATGCTCCAGCTGTTCCGGCAGTTCCCGACAGTTCTGGCAATTCTGGTTGTTCCCGGAAGTTCTGACAGTTCCGGCTGTTCCTGGCAGTTCCCGACAATTCCGGCAGTTTCGGCTTTTCCGGCTTTTCCAGCAGTTTCGACTTTTTCGGCAGTTCCAACTTTTCCGACAGTTTCCACTTTTTCAGCATTTTCGGCAGTTCCAGCTTTTCCAGCTTTTACGGCAGTTCCAGCGTTTCCAGCTTTTCTGGCTTTTCCAATAGTTCTTGCTTTTCTAGCTTTTCTAGCGGTTCTTGCTGTTCTTGATTTTCCAACTTTTCCAGCAATTCCAGCTTTTCCGGCAATTCTAGCTTTTCTGGCAGTTTAGGAAATTTCGGCTTTTCCGACTTTTCCGGCTTTTCTGGCTTTTTGCCCTTTGGATCAGGGTAGCGTTATCGCTTAGGATCTCTCTTCCTACTAAAACCCAATGACAAGTAGAGAGGGGAAGAGATCCCAAGTGTGTTGAAATGACTTGAAGGCCACCTCTATTTATACTAAAACGTTGAGCACATGTGGGGTTTATTCGGTTGCAGGCCGACCTTGACGAAGTTTCTTATAACGCAAATAAATTCATAACTCCATGAATACTTATCGGAATCGGATGATCTTTAGATCAATCCTACACCTCTCGATGAGAGGGATCCAAGAAAAATATCCGCTGCCCTAAATAAGATGACCCACATGGAGTTTGGCCCTAGTTGCCAATTTTAACAGAAGGAGAGAAAAGGAGAGAGTGTATGTTGTTGCTAAAGAAGATTCAACCCTTTGACCATAGCAAACCCCTCCTTGTAATGATTTCCTCCTTCTATGCACATTAGAGGGTGAGAGAGGTCGAACTAGGCATGGAAATGCTCATGTGCATCGTTAATGAGCTCATCATCAAGCTCCTATCAAGTGAGTGTATGTTCTAGTTGAAGTGAATGTTAACCTTGTTATTCCAGAGAAAGAGTACAGTGAAGTAGCTAAGTGCTTGAGTTTCAATATATAAGTTCTATGTTGTCATGAGACAAGTGTTAGAAAATCAGAAAGGCATAAAGATTCTCTTATTCTTGATAATTACTTGTGATATTTCTTGTTGTTATGATTCTTTATATCTTTTTTCTCTTAGTTCATCAAGCAATTACCAAAGCAACAACACATAAAAACAATAGACACCAGATGTAGGCACAGTACCAGGACCAAACCCCCCTCGAGGGGAAAGCCCGGTCAAGAAATTCTTCCTTTCAATAGTATTCTTTGAGATTCTTCACACTAGACCAAGACAAGACCTTTCCTCCAAACCAAGTCAGCCTCTCAGAATTTCGACCCCTTTCCAACAACTTTGACTAGGCAACAACTTTCCGCAACTGACAGCTTCCGACAACTTACAATCTTAGAAGACTTTGATCTCCTAATCAAGAGCACGAAACAAAGAAAGAGAACCACCAAAATTTCGATTTTCCTTTTCTCCTTAGACCTCCCCAAACTCGCATTCTCTTTGGCTTCCCAGCAACAAACTTCGCATCTTTTCCAAGCGAGAAGAGAACTTCGCACTTCTTCCGAGCTACAAGAGAATTTCACACTTTTTCCCAGCTACAATAGTAATTGAACTTGTTTGTGAGAATGATACTCCAAATGAATTAGATGAGCTTGTATTGATAGGCTCCATGGGAGCTCAAATAGGTCCTTAGGCTGACTTGATCTTCTTCTAGGCCGACATGATGTGGAGGTTGCATAATTCATATTTGACACAATACTTAACCTTTTTACATGATTCAAAAGCGCAAGAAGGGTCTCTTTAAAAGTACAATGACTCTATTGACTCAGAATAAATCCTAGAAGTCCTCAATGGGGACTTTGACCTAAAACATGGTGACCCAAGCATGAAACCCATGCTTTAATAAGTCACAATAATAATAATAAAAATTCTTTTCTTTATTCTTTTGACAAGTACATTACATGATGACTCATGTACATTAATGAAGACCGAACATAGTAACATTTTCCAACAACAAGGTGTCCATGACTCCATAGTGTAGTTCAAGAGGAGCGAAGCTAGAGGAGGTGTTAATGTGCACTAGTCAAATAAGGAGTCTCTCTTGGTTAAGTAGCAACGAAATACACAAGAAGCCACACACTTTAGGATGTGGAGGTTTGCTTGAGTGTGAGTAACAATAGAAGTGGAGTTAAGGAGGGAGTGGAGAGAGACAGGGTTATATGATAGAGTTAAACTGGTGATGAACTAGGATAAGGCGGGGAGAGAGATTAGCCATGCACACTTATGGAGTGAGAGAACATTCACATTAAGTGACCATGAACAGTTAGTAAGAGAAATTAATTTGCACTAGTCTCGCTCCATTGGTTGAGAGACAAGGCTCTATAGGGCTGCATTAGTTAATAAAACTACTGAAGAAGATGAATGCATCAGAGACTTGGCAGATGACATGCATACTTTCTCTTGTTTATTTCTCTTGATATGTTCTCGGCATTCAACATTCTTTGCACCTGCCTGATGACTCCAAACCTAGCATTGTGTACATTGAGGTTCTCTATATAGATGATATTTTCCAAAATTTCAACTGGATCGAGTATCTAATGAATGGTTGAATATTTGTGCAGGCTTGCCCTTTGCTCATTCAGTGTCGTCTTTTCTATAATGGCTATGCAGTCAAAGGAACATTTCTTGTTAACAGAAGAGTGAGTCTCTTTCATGCAATAATCTTTCTCATGTCTTTAGGGTCATTGTTTTATCCCTTCCAGAGAAGAAATTGTGTTGTATACTCTTTTTGGTAGATAAATTGTTTGTTAAGTGCTTTTTTTTTGAAATAAAGTTATGGTTGTATTTTTGTCTGAAGCCAAAGTAATTGTTTGAAGTGAATCTGCACACAAGTAAAGGTCCTATAGAAGAAGATTGCATATATAAGAAGCTGTTTTCCAACTGATTCAAATGATTCTTTCAGCTGGAAGTTACTATGAGTATGGGCATAATTTTTGTTACTATGTACTACTCAATAGTCACTATTCCAACCTCCATATTTCTCAAGCTATACCCTTTTTAAATAAAGTTCCTGACATTGGTGCTTGAATGTTTCGCTTGCTGCTATGCTGACGTTGCTTCTTCATTCTGATTTGAGATTAACACATCACAACTGACTTAATTAGATAAACGCATTGTCTTTATTCTGGCAACATGAAAGGCATATCCCAAAATCTGAATGTCTTTATCGAATGGTTGTGGTTGTGAATGCCACTGGACTGTAAAAGTTGTGTGTACTTAGCAGAGTTTAGAGGAGCACATTCAGAGACTGGTTCAGTTGTATCATCTGTGGAGATTATGTTCACTGGGTGTTCACGACACTAAATTGTCTGAAGAAAAATACAAGTAGAATCTCAATTAAGAAGATATAAGGAAAAAAGTTGTGAAATTTACACATTGTGTGAGATGAATTAACAATAAATAAAGACCTTAGTTGTTAGCATTTTAATCTTTGCATTGTACATTTCTTATGATTGTTTATAAGATTGGTGATGTGCATAGTGCTACTGTAGGCTAGGTACGGAATGCACTTCAGTCACCTGCCTGATGTTTTGGTATGCTGGTTTTTATGTGTAAGAGTCCTTCGTAGACTATATTGAAAACTCCCGGAATATGTATTCAAGTTGTCCTTGTTTGGATCTGTATCACTTGTGAAGCTTGGTGCAGATATTGAATTTGGATAATTGAAGAAACACAACTTTGCCAAACCAAGTATAATATATATCTCTATTTTGCATGCTGAAGATGTATTTATAAATGGCAGTCCATTTGTGTCTTCAAATTTGGATATCTCGTGTTTTGATAAATGGCACTGGTAGTATGTTTGGGAGTGGGAGACAGCTGTTTTTACTTCTCAGTAATACTATAGTTGATGTTAGTTTGGGTCTGTTAAACTCATGTAACTGGAACACAGGGTAAGATAAGATGTGAGATACATATTATTAACATGATATAAATATAAATACAACATTTTTCTGATATGTTTCCATATAAATACAACATGTTTGGAATATGTTCTAATTCCATATGTCATATTTAACGTAATTTGCAGCCACTCTCTAGGGCTGATGTCTAGGGTTGCTGTTATATGCCCTTTTACCTCACAAAATTTGTTGTATTTAAG
Source organism: Pinus taeda (assembly GCA_000404065.3). Lineage (NCBI taxonomy): Eukaryota > Viridiplantae > Streptophyta > Pinopsida > Pinales > Pinaceae > Pinus > Pinus taeda. Next base: position 10,381 of record APFE031228665.1, on the reverse strand, counting down.
TCTCTGTTTCAGTCTGGCCTATTGCTGCAATTTATCTTTTTACAGGTGTGTAATTTATTGATTGTTTGTGTTTACTAAGGTGATAGTGGTGGCTGTTCCATGTTACTCATTGTCTTATTAAGTTAGGTAGGCTTTGCACTAAGGTACAAGATATTGCTGTAACAGGAACAAAAAATGAAGTTGACCTCAATGGAAGGGAATGAATTTGAGAATGCAAGGAATGTACCATACCAGATATTTGATTTGTAGTTGGGATTCTTTCCAAGTTCATGCAAAACCTTGTGAAGGACATGGGTGTGTTGCAAACAGAGTTATAAAGTACTTGAGAGGAGCATAAGGCTTTGGGCACAATTAATTTGAGGTGGATGACTCAAAACTAGTTAGGCATTCAGACTTAGACTTTGATGGGGATAAGGAGAATAGAGTGTCCGTTCTAGGCTATCTCATGACTCTTAGATTAACAACTATCTCTTGGAGATATCAAAAACTATTTGTTCTAGCAAATTACACTACAGAGACAATGTATGTGATTGCTACAAAGGTAACAAAGGAGACTGTGTGGCTCAAGAAGGTACTAGAAAATTTGCAAGAGAAACATGTGAATGGTATTGAGAGTACTTATACAATCAAGGTGGCCAAGAATCCTAGATTCCATGATCGAAGAAAGCACATCAACATGAAGTACCATTTGATTCAACATTATGTAGAGGCCAAGACCATTTAGTCGATACATTGTTACACAATTGAGCAAATTGCAGACATATTAACAAAAGTGCTTGGAAGAGAAAGTTCGAAAAGTTTAGGAAGATGCTTGGATATGTTACCCACCATTTTGTGGGTGATATCCCTAGGAGAATTCTTTTTCTTCTCCACGATGGTCCTCAGCCGGTAGCCAACAGCCCCTTGCAGCCACCAACTAGGTCACTGTGCTATTTCTCTGCTACCTGAGCAATACATGTGGTCCCTCGCCCATCCGCCATGATTGTATGTTTGAAGGTGGGCCTCCCGAACCTAAAGATATGCCTTATCATTCGCTAATTGATTATTATAGTTTTCTTATCATGGACACTTTTGGGCATGGATTAATGGGGGGATTCGGCGGAAAGAATGGGCTAGGTTTGTGCTCTTGTCCCCTAGACCGCTTTTGGATATTAACCTTGAATTCTAGTCTGGTGGGATCTCTTTTACTGACCATTTGGCTTTAGGGATGGTATTTCATGGGAAACCCTGATTTTGGTTGTGTGGTCCCGCTCCCTTGTCCACATACATTACCCCTTTCCCCTCATTATTACCCCATTCATCATTTCTCCCACCTGGGTCCACATTCCTCCACTGGGTCCACATAGGGCTAGTTCACCCCTCCCCCTTGCCGACACCTTGGGTTAGGCCCAGAATGATGCCTGGAGGTTGATGCAGCTAAAAAGAAAGATAAAAGCATATTTTGCCACATTCAACAGGAAAATGTACCATAAAATGCAAAAGATGGCTGGGACAAATTCATTTAGCACGTGGGCAAAAGCCAATACATGAGCTCCAACCTCCACCCCATCATCCTGGCCATCATCTTGGTTCCTACAAGTCCTATGAGCCTCCTTCATCAAATAGGAACCCATGATTGTCCCAACGCCTGGTGGGCAATGAACTGCCCCACCTTAAAAGGTGGTATCCACTATTGCAGCTCAAGCATCGTGCTCTTACTCCTTGAGCCTTGAGCAGTTAATCAAAGAAAAATCATAAAAAGGCAAAAGACATATAAAGAAGGGTGGAAAAATCAAGTTTGGGGCTCCTCATGTACCACGATTGCTCCCTCTTATGCATTGTAAACCCAAATGTGGGCTTCCCTTTTATTAGCTACCCTTGCACCCCAGCATGTGGCTCAAGGCTGTCCCTTCTCATCCCCTACTCCATTCACCTCTCTATCACATACCACCCCCTTTTAAAAGATCTACCTTGAACATGTTATCCCCTTTAGAAGTAGAAACCACCTAATAGGATACTTGGTTAACTCCACTTGGAGTTTGGGAGACATTGGCACGTTCCGAAGCCCATTATGGAAGGGCACTCCATTATGAAGTCTCCACCTGTGGTCAATGGTTAGTAAGATCATTTACTCGATTTCTCTAGTGACTTGTTGTACTGGAAGGCTAGGGGATGCATTGGATCTTATGTAGTATTGCAGATGGTCTCCATCTTGGGGCTGGTCTCCCTATACAGTGTCCTAACCCTCCAGAAGGCTACATTGGCACACGTAGGGTGTGCATTGAGAGCCCTGAGTCTCCATAGTAGTAGAGAATACTCCATGGATCCCCCAGGATGTTCAAAGATTGCTCGAAATTCACCTATTGGACGAGGAAGATGCACCTGGTTCACCTTTGCCCAGTTAGCCCCATAGATGTACCATGCATTTGGCAGCTGACCTAGGACTTGTAGGATGTTGTGGCATCACCTACACCATCATCAGAGCCCTTACAGATGGTCTACAGGCATCTTCGACTCAGATGGAGACCCATGAGTTTATTATTGTGTTCCCACACCCACTGGGAGCACCACAGGTTTATTGTTTGGGGAACAAGGGGCCACCCCCTTGTCTATCACTTTTGAGGGTCCTATTCTTCATTATGGCCTAAGTCACCAAGTTCGAGTTCGAGGACCATGGAATTCGAATAAAGTTTGGCAACTCAAATTTTGTCGAAAAAATTCGACATATAGGAATTCGAAAAAAAAATGTATATTAAAGATAGATATATCATATGCATATGAGAAATGGTATGGCAACTTCAAATGCATTTAGTATAGCTGTTTCTGTTCTGTTTTAGAAGAAACTTATAGTATCAGTGATCATAGATGAACAATAATGACAAAAAGAGAACACAACTAGCCAGGGTTACCTTAGTGTTACCCTGATATATCAAAACAATAATCAAAACACTAACAGCAAAACAGTACAACAGCCAGCTTGTAAGTTTGTAACAGCAAAACAGTAACAGTAAAAGAGAATTCCCTGATATTACAATTTACAGTAACAGCAAAACAGTACATGTACAAAGCTAGCCAGCTTGTGATATTTGTTGAAGTGTTGAATCACAATTAGAAAGTTTACAGTTTTGAAATGTAGGAATCCTCAAGGCATGAAAAACAAGCACAGATTCTAGAAAATATCCCAAAAAAATTAAAACATGATTATAAGAAATCCTGTAGGCTGTAACTTTGTAAGCAACCATTCATAACTAGTTTTTAAAGATAGATTGGCATAAAAAAAATATACAAAAACAGCAAATATATGCTAACTTCTAAGATATTTAATTAATGAACAGCAATATATATTCTTTTGGCAGTTCAATGAAAAACTCTGCATTATAATTTATAAGATAAAAAGACAGTTTAAACTTTAAACTTTAAAGTAGCAGCTAGCTTGGCAGTTTTAGGCTCTAGCAAATTGTTCATGCAAAAACTAAACTAGAAATCTAAAACAGGAACAAAAGTTTTATTGTTGACGTTCCTGTTGCCCACTTGTTATATCAAAAAGTTCTATGTCATCAAGAGCAGTATGAGATGTGAATCCGCTAGATGCTTCAGCACCAGATTCATCAGCGAATTCCCTGTCAGTGTTTATGTCAGTATCAATGTACAAATCAGCATCATCCATTGTTGCATTTGGAACAGGATCGATCCACGGAGTAGAAGAATTGGATGACTCTTTAGCCACATTCTTCAATTTCAACTGTAAATTACTACGAACATAAACAAGATCTTCTAATTTTTGAGATGACAGTCTATTTCTTTTTTTGGAATGAATGTGGTCAAAGGAACTCCAATTCCTTTCACATGCTGATGCACTTGTTCCTTGGCTTAAGATACAAATTGCAAAATTTTGCAATTCTGGTGCCCCTGAACCATAAAATTCCCACGATAGTGCTGGATCACTTCTGCTCCTATCATACTTTGCTGATACTGTTCCAAATAATCCTTCTTCTAACCTGTATCAAGTTGAGAGTCTCAATCAGTTCATATACAAGTTACAACAAGATTCATATAATTGCAATACATTAACAACAAGATTCATATAATTGCATGCAAAGGAATATAATTGCAAGACATTAACCTGTATGCTCTCAACTGACTTCTGATCAAACCTGCAATCTCCGGATCTGGATTTAGCTTCTCAATAGATTGGATAAGTCCATTCATGATTTCTTCGTCCCTATGTCTTGGTAACCCAAACAATCTAGGGTCCAAATAGCATGCTGCTGCGTGTAATGGACTATGCATCATCTTCCATCTATGATCAATTAAATCCCATATCTCCTTGTAATCAGCTTCCACATTATCAAAAGCAGTTGCAATGGCCTCTTTGCAACGATCAAGACTTTCATAAACAAAACCCATACAAGGTTTGTCACCATCAACCATGCGGAGCACATTAGCAATTGGGCCACAAATTTTTAAAACCTTGTTTGCATTTTCCCAAAAGCCATTATTGAGCACTATTTGTTCAACATTTTTCCCCTTAGTTTCTTTTGAGAGAGTAGATCTCTCCCACTCAGTGCTGCAAAAAACAGCTCTTAGGCTCGCTTTTTCCTCAACAACTCTTTTCAGAATAATATAAAAAGTGGCAAACCTTGTATCACAAGGCCTCAACAACTCTTTTGATGCATTCTTCCTGTATATGCTCAAAGTGAGACGATGGTTGATGATGAAGTTTGAAATTGATTTGGCTCTTCGGATTGTTTCATTGACCCAAGGAAATTTGGCTAAGTCATGCAACTTTAAATCCAAGCAATGAGCTGCACAAGGGGTCCAATAAATCTGCCCATATTTTTCCATAATCAGCTTCCCTGCACCAACACAATTTGATGCATTATTTGTAACAACATGGACAACATTTTCCACCCCAACTTCTTGAATCGCTTCATCCAAAATTCCAAAAATGAATTCTGATGTCTTCACTTGATCCATTGCATTCACTGCCTTGAAGAAAACTACCCCTTGAGGACAATAAACAAGCACGTTGATCAATGGGCGATGACACAAATCTGACCAACCATCACTCAAAATTGTGCATCCTGTAAGCTTCTAGGACTCTTTAATATCAGCCAACTTTCCTATCACTCTGTCTTTCGCTCTCTTTAGCAAAGTTGTCCTTAAAGCTTCAGATCCAGGAGGAACATAGCCCTTCCCAAAATCAATGGCCTTTTTAATTACATTTTTAAAATATGGACTCCTTGCCACATTAAAGGGAATTGCACATGCATAAAAATACTCAGCAACAACGTCATCAACTTCCTGTTTCTCAACAGGTTTCCGGAATTGATTTAATGTTTTTGGCCCACCTGTTTTTGCTTGAGGAGCTGTAGAACTAGATCCACCAATGTTTGAAACTGAATTAATGGTGTTGGAGGAAGACATGGCAATCTCCCTCTTAATTCGCTGCCTCTTATTCACCCTATTCTGCCTTTGCATCTGTGCACTAGAATGGTCTTTCTCCACTTTGGCTTTTTGTTCATCAGTGATCTTAGTGCAGGCTTCAACAACACCTCCACTTCCATTGCTAATACCGAGAAGGTGATCCACTGCTCTAGTCAAAGTGCCCTTGAAGTTATGTCCACACAGCTGACATGAAAGATTAAAACCATCTTTTTGGATAAAATTCCAAGCTACAGCAGTTGATTTTGGGGGTGCCATTGGAATTTAGAAGTCTGAAATGTTTGACACTTCAATGTCTGAAATGCCTGCAATTTTTTTTTAAATTACATTTTCGTTAGTCATGTAAACTTGTAAAGCAAATGTTCATGATCATCCAACGAACAGTAAGCAAGCCAGAATTTTTCAAAGAATAACAGTCTTCTCTCATTGAAAATTGTCATCTGGAAAATTATTTAAGGATAAACTGTTATAATTTATAAACTGTTATAAATTATTTAAGGATAAACTGTTATAATTTATAAACTGTTATAAACTGTTATAACTTATAAATTATTTAAGGATAAATTTTCCAGATGAAAGATCTGATAAAGCGCTGATAACAGTTTTCAAAGCATAAGAGTCTTTATTATTTAAGGATTGCCTAACTTATTGACAACAAATTTGAGGGTAGTAAGGAGGTTTTGGGTAGTTCTGAATAAAGAAAATTGTCTTCACTGATGTTATGATTTATCAACACCAAATTCTTTCCAAGCATTGGTTCAAACTTCATTCCATTATTGTGAGTCTATGACGGAAAGGAAAGTTCAAACTTCAAAGAAGACGAGAATAAAACTTACAAGTTACAGCCTACAGGATGGCAGATGCACACGCAGGCCGCGACAGTTTTCTGAGTTCACGCCTCTCGGCCTGGTAAACACTAAACAGTTCACGCCTCTCGGCCTGGTAAACACTCAAGCGGCAAGCCTTTACGAATCACGATCCAGTCTTCACGCCTCGCGGCCTGGTAAACACTCAAGCGGCAAGCAATAAAACTATAGTCTATAGTATGGCGTCTGCAATGACCAGCGACGGCAATGAAAGTTGAAAACAACCCGAGTCAATGAAACCTAACTAAAACCCGCGGGTGCGAAAAAAACACGATTTTAATCAGCTGCAGGCGAATTTAAACGTATAGAAACGAATTTAATCGCGATTTTATTCGGCTGAAATTCGAATTCGTCATGAAATTCGAGTTCGCCGAATTTAATGGCGAACTCGAACGAATATGTTCGTTTGACCTTCAAATTCGCCGAATTTCGAATTTTATGCATAAAAAACGGCGAATCCGGTGACTTAGATTATGGCACCTATGGACCTCATCAGTCCTCTTGGAGGGCCCTACGACATGTACTGTTTATCACTTGACCTCTTAAGAGGCTAATTATTTCATTTGTGAGCTAGTTTGGTGTGTTTGTCACCAAAATTTAGGTCATGAGCACATTAATTTATTTTTGGACCTTATGTAGGCCTAGGAGACTAATTTGAACTCCTCATTAGTGTATAAATACAAGTGAGATGAGTTCATTTGATCATCATTACCTTGGATTGGATCTCTTGTCTCTCTTGAGAGTTTCACACCTTTTCTTGGAGGATGAATTGGAGCTTTATGGGTGAATTTTGATGTTTGGGTTTGGTTTATCTTGTCTTGGACTTCTCTATTGTCAAATTGTGGATGGTTGGATATGTTCTATTACATGTAAGTATATGCTTTTAATTCTATTCTTGTCTTACTTTGTCATATACATTAGATTGGAATTTTCACTATTTGTAGTGGTAATTGTTGCATTCATTTACTACGTAAATTGTGGAATTTTGTCTCTATATAACATCTCTCAATGTATGGGCCATGTAATTTGAATGAAATTTCCTAGGGATAATTCTATCAACGAATTCATCTCGATAAGCCATCACCTTTTGCAAGTTGAAGTATAAAAGCTGTAAGGTTGCTTCCCTTTGCCCTATAAGGCTAGCGAGGTAATCGAAATGCCTCCTTGACTAAGAAACAAATTCCTCAATCATCTTTATCATAGACTCCATTCTCCCAAGGCTAAGGCACTGATCTACCAAGAGGTGGTCACCCAAAATCAATTCTTTTTCACCTTTTCCGAGGTCTAGCCAAGTTGGGTCTCCTAGGGCATCATTTTCTCAATAAAATAACCCTCCAAAAAGTTCGATCTCCTGGCCTCCCTTGCGCTGGTGTCTCCTTAAGTCCTCCTCCACTTTTGAAGCCATTCAAATGGCGGAGTTGTGAAAAAAGCCAAGCCCTATCTCTGAGATCGAACTTTGCCCTAGTATCCCCAAGGCTAGTGCCTCATACGATCAATTCAACACCTTTAAGTGCAAATCCTTTCTTTGAGCCTTCCCCATCCTTGTTTGGGTTAAGAACATCATTGGTTGCTAAATTCTTTCCCTTTGAATTAGGCTGGGTCCACTTGGTCCCATGTGGTCATGCACCTTTGAGAAGTAAAATCTCCTAGAACCATTCGGGAAGTCAATTTCAATAAATTTTGGGATTGGGAAACTCCTTCATAAGGCATATTCCTCTAAACCTAACTCTCGAGTCCTCATCTCCTTCTCCTAGGAATTTTGTACCTTGATTGGTAAGCAAGAAAGCCCTATTCTTAAAACCCCTTCTGGGAAAAGGATTATGAGTGTCACTTCATATCCATTGCTTGATTCATCCTTCACAAGTGACCTTCGACATACCGAGTCTCCTCGTATTGGTCAAAGTCCGTAAAGAGTAGGGAGTCTTTGCTGAGGTGACAATGGGTTAAGCCTCCATGCGTTGCCCTTTGACCTAGACGCTGCCCTCTAGGAATCCCTCTTATGCCCCCTTCTAGTTTGAGTGGTAATAGAACATACATACACTCATTCGAATTCATGGGGGGGGGTGTCGGATACCTAAACTTTGGGATTATGTTGTTGTAAATATTATTGCAAATAGTTAATTAGAAGAAGTGAGGAGACATCTAACTGAAGAGGAGCGATAAGTCTTAGACATGTGGGAAGATGAAACGAAAGGTGATTTATGTATGTATGTATGTGACTCTCTTTGATAAAGTGCATGGAGTTATTCAATCCAAAGCTTGTTACCTTGGTCATTTTTGGGACTTAGTAAGCTTGTGTTAGCTAATCTTTTCTATGATTGCTTTAAACACTTATAAATCCATTCTCTCATCATGCTCATATAAGATGAGAACAAGATACTCACCCTCCTATTTTTACAAAGTTTGCATTTAGGTGTTTCGGCATAAATTTGGTTTTCTTCTACATTGGGTAATACTTGATCTAAATGATTAAGGTGCTCATTTCGTGGCTCTTTGTGGATGGGTATTGTTACCCACCAAAAGTGGGTAACCCATAGGAGAAAATTGTTCTCCATATTTGACAACCAACCAGCCAGCAACCCTACGATGGTTAGCACATAACATTATAGCAGAGTTCTCCAACCATTGCTCTGGTTATCTCTCTCTCCCATCTAGGATTGTTCTTGAAGGAAGGTAATTCATCTCTCGACAAGTACTTTAACCATTCCAACTATCATGTGCTTTCATTTAATGTTTTGGGCATATTGATATGAATCATGGGGCAAACGACATAATCGACTAATCTTGATTATATCATTGTTGCCACACTTCACTTGGGAGGTTATTCTTTGACTCTAGTCCAGTGGGGCCTGTTGTCGCCTAAGTTGTACACCTCAGCGCGGGAAAAGTTTCCAACCCCACAAGGTGTAGTATTTATGGCGCTACACTCAGTGTAGGGGTTGTCACCTATTCCCTACTGACTCCGTTTATGCTCTCTCGTAGGTATGCTAATGGGGGTAATCCCTAAAAATGGAAATACTAGGGAGAAAATTGTTGAAACAACAAGTCTAGGAGATCAAAAGGCAAGGTGATCATTGGCATTAACAGTGTTATTACCTTGAAAGGAAGGCAGTGTCTCGATATCTTTCTCTCGAATGTCATGAGGATAACCCTACATGTTAGTAAAATTACAGAGGGAAAACAAGTTGTTCATGATGTCTTCTTGTTAATTTTAGGTATGTTCGATGCTAGAGCAATTTATTTAAATTTTCATAGTTAGCAATCACATCAGCATTAAAGTAAATTGCAGATAGAACATAAATATAAATCGCAGAAGGCAAGCCAAGACAGGAGGAGACAAGATGTGGCACTAGCCAGGGACAAACCCCACAATGTGGGGAAACCCTTGATCAATTCTTCTTTTATGTTCTTCAAAGTTCAGCAGAGAAAGTGAGAGAGATAGTACATTTACAATAGAAGTCAACACTTTGACTTTTGATATCTACAGATATCAGTTGAAGACATATTTCTTCAACTGATTCTCTAAGGTGACTTCTTCACCTATCATAGTGCTACATCTCGTCCATTTGTTGCACCTTACCGTGTAGCACCATCATGCTGTATCATGCATCATCATGCTGCTCATGATTACTATGCTGCCCATACATCATGCTGTCCATGCATCATGCTGCCCATGATCTCATTTATCATGCTGCCCATGATCTCATTTATCATGCTGCCCATTCATCTTGCTGTCCATTATGCTACATCTTCTATCATGCAGCCTTATTTATCCAACAATAAGTAGATCAACCTTAGCTGCTTTCTATTGGCTTGCAACCTAGCAAAGCAGCTAGGCTATAGTTCCAGATACCTTCCAGCAGACCCATCTTAAACTATCCTTCTATTTTCATGCTGTCACCTATAGCAATCCAATATTATGACAGTAGCTTAATCCTTAGACCTATCCTTGTTGCTGCGTATATATTCTCATGTATAGCGCTAAGTTGCACGAAACGGGGAAACGGGGAAGCGAAACGAAACGCGGAAGCGAAACGAAACGCGACCTCCCCAAATTTTGGAAACGGGGAAACGCGAATATATATAATAAT
>APFE031228656.1:72420-106596 GCA_000404065.3 Pinus taeda | reverse complement strand
CCCAAGAGTAATCTAGGAGGGCACCCACTTATCTTAGGAAGACCTTGGCTAGCCATAGTTGATGCTTTCATTAGTTGTAGATCTGGGGATATGTACATTTCTGATGGTAATTCGACAAAGAAGTTTAATTTGTATCCTCCAGCAAAAGCAATTATAGAAGTAGGAGACAATGAATGGGTCGATGATGAGGACACTATACAACCCGTCTTTACCATTTCTGAAATCAATGAAGATAGTCAAATTCTTAACACATTAGAAAACTTTGAAACATCTTCAGAATATGACCACACACAATTTCAGTTAGATTCTGACATTGAGTATTTATCATCAAGACAAATGTCTCTCTACTCTATGGAAGAGTTTGGTAGTTCCACCATTGAGATTTTTCCAGGTAAAACATTGAATATCAACAAAAATTTGGAAAAGTCACAACAGGAAGAACTAACCAAAATCTTACAACAACATTCTACTGCATTTGCATGGGAGTATACTGATATGAAAGGGATTGACCCTAAGACTTGCATTCATCACATCTATATCGAGGAAAATAGTAGACCAATCAGACAACCTCAGAGAAGGATGAATCCAAATCTTAGGGAGATAGTGAAAGAAGAGCTCCAAAAACTACTCAATTTAAACTTCATTTATCCAATTTCAGATAGCCGATGGGTTTCCCCTTTGGTTATAGTACCTAAAAAGAATGGTAAATGGAGGGTATGCATTGATTACAGGGAATTGAATAAAGCAACTTTGAAGAATCACTTTCCTTTGCCCTTTATCGATCAAGTATTAGATACATTAGCAAGAAAAAAGTACTTTTCATTTCTGGATGGTTTTAGTGGTTATAATCAAATTCAGGTAGCACTTGAAGATCAAGATAAGACCACATTTACCTGTCCATAGGGAAATTTTGCTTATCGAGTGCTTCCTTTTGGATTATGTAATGCACCCACAACATTGCAAAGAGCAGTACTAGGAATTTTTTCTGATCTAATCCATGATTGTGTAGAGGTTTATATGGATGATTTTAGAGTTTATGGTGATTCATTTGAAGAGGCATTAGAAAATTTGGAAAAAGTCCTTATAAGATGTAAAGAAACAAACCTTTCATTAGGCCATGAAAAATGCTTTATGATGTTTACTGAAGGTATTGTTTTGGAACATCACATTTCAGGGGATGGGATTAAAGTTGATAGATCAAAAGTTGAAGTCATCTCCAGATTGCCTATTCCAAATTGTCAAAAAGATGTTAGACGTTTTCTGGGATTTACTGGATACTATAGAAGATTTATAGAAAACTTTACCAAAATAGCATCTCCACTCTTCAAACTGCTTACAAAAGACTGTGAATTCAAATGGGATCCTGATTGCCAATCAACATTTGCAACTTTGAAAACAAGAATATCTGAAGCACCCATCTTGAGAGGACCAAATTGGAAACTTCCTTTCCATATTTCTCCAGATGCTTCAGATACAGCTCTAGGGGCTGTGTTGGGACAAAAATATCTAGTTCCTTATGCCATTTACTATACCAATAAAAATTTAACTCCAACTGAGTTGAACTATACTATGACTGAAAAAGAGTTCTTAGCTGTTGTTCATGCAATCAATAAGTTCAGACATTATATAACATGCTATGAAACTTTTATTCATACTGATCATTCTACAATTAGATATCTAATGAACAAACCTGTTACTAATGGCAAAGTTACAAGGTGGCTCCTACTTTTACAGGAATTCAATATCACTGTGTTGGATAGACCAAGAAAACAAAATACAGTAGCTGATTTCTTGTCTAGGATTCAGAATACTAAAGAAGATTCTCCTGTAGAGGACAAGTTTCCTGATGAATATTTATTTGCAGTAACTACTAAGATCCCTTGGTATGTAGATACAAGTAACTATTTGGTTATAGGGAAACTACCTCCACATTTATTTCCTGGTGAAAGAAGAAAGATTATTCAGGAGAGTTCAAAATATTCATGGATTTCTAATGAATTGTTTAAAAAAGGGCCACATTTTGTGATCAGAGGATGTGTCAGGGAAGATGAAATGCCTGATATCCTCAAAGCATGTCATGATGAACCATGCGGCAAAAACTTTGCTGACAAAAGGACAGCCTATAAAATCCTCTCTTTAGGATATTATTAGCCATCCCTCTTCAAAGATGCAAAACAATATGTCAAAAGGCGTGACAGCTACCAAAGAGTAGGGAAACCTACCCTTTCAAATGAAATTCCATTTGTACTCATCAAACCCTTTGAAAAATGGGCTTTAGATTTCATTGGATCTATTAACCCACCATCTAAACAAAAAAAGTATATATTGGTATGTACTGATTATGTCACTAAATGGGTAGAAGCCAAAGCATTATTTTCTGCTACTGAGTATTCAGTTATTAGTTTTCTTTATGAGGATACTTTTACTCGCTTTGGTGTTACAAGAGAAATTGTGACAGATTAGGGAGGTCAATTCACATCCAACCTGGTGGAGAAGCTTGTGGAAGAATATAAAATCAAGCACAGAAAATCTACTCCTTACCATCCGCAAGCAAATGGTCAAGTGGAGTCTACAAACAAAGTTCTTGAAGGCACCATTACTAAGACTATTCATCTACATGGAAGAGATTGGGCAGAAAGGATTCCTGAAGCCTTATGGGCCTATAGAACTACATGGAGGAATACGACAGGACATTCTCCCTATGAACTTGTTTATGGGAAAGAAGTCCTACTCCCCATTGAGTTCCAAGTTAAAACTTTCAAGATGGCAGTTCAGTTGGGAATGGATCTATCAGAAGCCCAAAAGCATGGAATGGAGCAGTTGAATGAACTAGATGAGATCAAACAAGAGGCAATCCTGAAAACTGATCTAGTTCAATATCAAAGAGCTAAGTGGCATGACAAATACATCGAAGAGAAAAAATTTCAAGAAGGAGATTGGGCATTGCTATTTGATTCCAAGTTCAAAGACTTTAAAGGTAAATTTCAGACTCATTGGCTTGGGCCATATGAGATCGACAAAGTCTTTAGAAATGGAGTGGTAAGAATCAAAACCATTGATGAATATCAAACTCCTCTTATTGTGAATGGTCACCAATTAAAGATCTATCATAAGCCACACTCAAAGGAGGAATTTGTCAAAATCTTTCAGGATAATTCTGCACTAAGGTTGGTGAAGAAGAATCCTTCTTCTCCACTAGCCTAGTCCTTGTTCTCTCTCTGTTTGAAAAAAAAAATAATAATAATAAAATAAAAATTGTATAAGCCTGAAAACCAATCACTGATTGGCAGTCTTATACAGAAAATACAAGGCGAAAATTAAAACCTTCTGACGCCCTATATTTTCCAAAAAATATCTCTCTCATTTCACAGTTTCATGTCACTTCACTTCATTTCACTCCACTTCACTTCTTTTCATTCCACTCCACCCGATTTCACTTCATTTTATTTCATTCCACCAATAAAAGTCTTTTCATGACCAGTTTTCATTCACTCAGTCATCATTCATCCATCTCCATTCAGTCATATGTTCATTGTATCAGTTTCCACAGCTGAATCCTGTTTCCGCAGCTACAAACTGATTCCGCAGCTAGTTGTTGGTTTCGTAGCTGGTACTTTGTTATTCAACAATGACAGTTAGATGTTGGCCAAATAATAAAAAGAACCAAATGCAGGTATAATAAAGGAAATCTTTTGAAGACATGAAGCACCTAAAAGCATCAACAAGGAGCAGCTAATCAAAGGTTAAGGGACGAAAGTGAAAAAAATTCCAAGGTATAAGTAAGATTCATTTCAAATAGCATCAAAGCACATTTTTATATAGTTATGAAACCATGGCTCCATTATATGTAATGATTGGTATTGATAGTTTCCATAACCATTCCACGACCTTTACATGATTCCTCCACGAACCTTGCATTAATTTTTAAATGGCCTCATGATCAGCCTCCAGATTTAACTCATGTTTGGTTGTACTTTGACACTCCACCTGTTAAACTGAGTAATTCTGGGGACGTGGTTGATTTGATCACGGCTCTTCTCTACTGCACAAATTCCGCAGCCATTTTGTAAACGTGCTAACGTCTACTCCGCAACCATCTAGTTCAAAAACTTTGCCGGGCTCACTTCACTCCCCTATTGTTCTATTGAAGTTACATTTGTATCTCTACCCTATTCACATAAGCCTCCGCTCCACTCCATGAACGCATTCCCGCTACCTATTCTTTGTTTTTCCATCATTAGTTTTCTCCATAAACCTTGTCCATTCCCCGCTAACCCAGCCTTCTCACTTCCGTCAATCCATTACCCACGCAGAGATATTTTAAGACAAGAGGAAGGAACGGTTCTTTTGTTGAGAGCATAACCGAAATGGCCCAAATTCATGGAGGGGTATCTGCAATTGAAAAGTGTACTGAAGAAGGCACGGTGGCTACAGTTCATTCAGAAGTTCAGAGGCTACAATAAGGAAATTACGAACACTTTTGCGAGGTCTTTTAACGGCCTAGAGGTTGAAGTTGGAGACCTTAAGTTTTCAGTCACCAAGGAATCTATAGTAGCCGCGACGGAACTCCCACGGGAGGGGGAATCGTGGTTCAAGAACAAAAGCTTTGACGAAATGGCCTGGAGGGTTATCCTATGCAATCCAGGTATGGATATAACTATTTTCAAATGAGGAATCCATGTCTATGCTTTAGAAGAAAAGTGGGCCAGTCTATTATTGATTATCCAAAAGTTCATTACATGTGAAGGACATTTTGGGTCCATGTATATGTACCACACTCGATTGCTGATGAATTTCTTAGAAAATCAAACCCCCAATCTGCGTTATTTTTTATTGAATAGCCTGAAAATGATGTCTACAACTGTCCAAAAGAATTTGGAGGACATAGAACCCCACCTATACCATCATGAGCTTGTGAAAATTTTAATTGAAAAATAGTTGAAGGAAAAGAAGGACACCTGGGAACAGTTTTTGGTTAGAAACTTCTTTCAAGATCCACCTGAAACACCAAAGAGCAGCTCAGCAAGGAAGAGTAGGAGAAAGAAAACCAGTGTGAGAATTCAAGACACTCCTACTAACATAGCCAAAGAAATTAATCAAGAAGAGAAGCTGGCTAAAAGTAAGAAAGAAAAAAATGAGGATAGGAAACAAAGAAAATTAAAGGGGAAAAGAAACATTGAGGTTGTCTATCAAACCCCAAAACCTTCCTCAGAAGAGGACCATCAAATACTGTCTGAAAGACTAGTTTATCTTCAGGAACAATCAACTGCAGCAAAGAAGAAAGGGAAAGAAAAATAGAGTGTGGAGAAAGAGGATACTAGCCCACAAAATTTAAGGAGAAGTTCCAGACTTAAGGGTAAATTGAGGACAGTACAAACTAAAGGGCCCCACTTCATTGACCTAGGAGGGGAAACACCCGAATAGCCTCCAGCAATACCTCTTAGTCATAGCCCACACCATACTCCTATTTCTCAGCCAGATTTTGACACGAGTCCCTCTCGGCCAGATTTTGAGATCAGTCCTTCTCAACCGGATTTTGGGGTCAGCCCAAGAAAGACTACATCGGAGATAGACCCAAACCAATAGGAAATGTATGATTATATTGAGTTGTTGGAGAAGACTGCCACAGATCTGGGCACTTCATCTACCCAGCCTAATGCAGCACAAGAAGCTCTAATCCAATCACTGAAACAAGAAGTTTTTGAACTAGAGGTCTTAAATAGACACATCAAACGAGAAAATGAAACATTAAAATAACAAAGCTGATTGGATAAGATCATTCATGACAATACCATGTTGCATCTTGGGCTATGGCAGAAGAAGAATAGGAAGTTGAAGAAAAAGAGCAAGAGGTTGAGTAGAGCTCTTATCAACCTCAAATTCAAGTGCTTAATGAGAAAGCCTAGGATGATAGTGGTACCAAGAAAGAAGAGAAGAAGACTGGATGTGTTAGCAGAGGTATCAGAACACATGAATTGAAGGGAGGATGGTCAAAGTTTTGGTTGCATGGGGACATGCAACACCTTCACAGTGGGGGTATGTTGAGCCCTGAACTTGCATATCTCCTACACACTTTCCTAGACTTTTTCCCCTCACCTGGACCTCATAAGCTATCAAAAACCATTGCATATTGATTCTAAAAGAGCATTGAAATGGTTTTCTAACTATGTTTTTGTGTTTGCTGTTTGAAGTAGATTTTTCTCATGAGCTGCGGAATGCAACCACTTTCCGTAGTTGTTTTTGTTAAACTCTAGGTTGCAGGTGTCATAAAGAAGAACAAGGCACGTGGGCAAGTTAGAAATGACCTGGACATGGATCAGGTCCTATTGGTTTAGCCGGATACATTAAGGAAAGTTGTGGTCAACGGTGGTCAAATGGTGGTCCAACGTAGGAGTCCTATGGCAGTCGGACTCTGTTTTTAAACACGTGAAGGATTCTGAAGGATTCATGGCCGTTCCTAGATCCTTGGGGTCATGTTGCCACCTGTAGACTGCCCCACAATGTGAATCCAATAGCCACTCTTGTTAGATTGAATAATCTCAGCAACCAGCATGCTAAGTTTATGGACGCTGTCCCTTTTACATTTCCTCAGTTAACGGTGTCTCACAGGAAAACAATTATGAATTCTTTGTTATAAATAATGCATTTCTACACGCATAGAGTTAGTCTTTTGTTGATGTAATTTTGTTGTTAAAGTTTACTGTGCCGTGACACTAGTCTTGTTGTTGTAACTGTGTTTTGAAATATAAAAGAAGACTCTATTTCTACATGATTGCGTGAGCATAATTCTTGACTGATAGCCTGTTGACCGAGACTGTGCAGAGGGCCCCTGCACACTGAGGTTTCGTTTTCCTATTTGCTGTAAAGTTTTTATGCATTGATTTCCCATTTCCATTGCATATATTTCATAAGTTATCCACCTGTGTATATTTCATTTGCTATGGTATTAACATTTCATTTTTGTACATGATATTTCAACTCTGTATATTGTTGGTAACACTGATCAGTGTGTGTGTGTTTCAGGACAGAGTAGGCCCGGGCATTTTTCATACCATCTTTGCAATAACTAGTGATATGGAATTAGTCTCTCTGTTGACTTTGCTTTTCTTAGTCTTTTAATTCCAAGCATGCTTTGATTTCAGTTTTATTTACTTGATTTATTAGTTGGTTTAAATATTAGATTGCTCATATCATTGACATTATCTCCTAAAGCCATAGCTTAGACTACCTGGCGAGCTCTCGGACTATGAATGATGTGATTTGATTTTAGTTTTACTTTTCTGCAATTAGATATCAACTTGCTCATATCATTGATGTTATCTCCTAAAGCCATAACTTAGACTACCTGGTGAGCTCTCGAACTATGGATGGTGTGATTTGATTTTAGTTTTACTTTTCTGCAATTAGATATCAACTTGCTCATATCATTGACGTTATCTCCTAAAGCCATAACTTAGACTACCTGGCGAGCTCTCGAACTATGAATGATGTGAATTGATTAGTTTGATTTGTTGAATGCAGTAGCTTAACTCATTTTTCTTTCTGTACTTAGATAAGCAGCAGAGATAATGGTTTCATGATCAGTAGTTCATTATTTGTTTGATTTGAATAGCAACATGTTTTCATTTTTGTTCAAGTATTAATTTCATCACTAGCATGTTTTAAGACCTTCTGAAGTGTTAGTTCTGGAACTCATTATAGAGGACATAATTGCCTTAAAATCTATATCTAAACTTGCCTTCTAAAGTATTCTTAAACTTAGGAATAGGATTATCATTCACATTAGGAGACAAACCAAGATAAAAACCACCAAAACAAAATAAAATCAAAAATGACAAAAAGTAAGAAAGAGGTTGTCTTGCACATATAGTGCGCCACACTTCATCAGCTTACGAATGCCGGATTGATAATTAATGTAGCAATTTAGGACACACTAAATTGACTAAACACTAGCCATGATATGCATTTCGTCAAACATGTCACAAATATGTAACCTACAGGTTTAAACAATAGATCTAAGCATATGGGTCTCATAATTATCTGAGAATTGCTAAGAAGCATTGTTCCCTTATACCATTAGTTGCAGTATAATCTATTAGGTCACAGATACATTGTTCATTCATTTACAAATCAAAACATGAGTATATCCATACATAATCACTGTAATCATACACGCTTATAACTAGCATAATAATAACAAAAATATCAAGGATACATCAACCATGGAATCGATATATAAACCAATGCATTTACACATAATATACCAAGGAAACAACCTCTTATTAATGAATGCAAAATCTAACCTAGTATGGGGCTACCACGTTGCACCCAACCATAGATTGGCTTAGCCAAATATCTCTTTAGCCAATCACCCCCGTGCCCTATTCTTAGCATGAATGTGGGACTCAAACCAAAAGAGCCAACCAGGCATCCTGAGGCTAAACCACCCTACCATCATTAATAGATACTATGCTTTACAGCAATCCACACTGGATCACTAGGCCAAAATAATAGACGTGTAATAAAACACTTATGGAACACATGCAACATTCGCCAATCCACTAGACAAAATCTTATTTTTATTCTTCTCTTCCATTGAAAAGTTCACATATCACTCATATGTAATCAACCACTGAAATTTCTCATCTAAAAGAGAAAGTGAGTTAATTGTATTAATGAAAATAGTTTCTTTCCTTCCTATGCTAGCCATTTCTCGATATGCTATATAATCACCATCCATTACTATTTGGCATATGAAACCTATCATACAAAACACTCTCAATAAATAGAAATTGAAGATACTAAAGTCAATTCTTACGACAAGTATTGGAAATAAATCTCAAAATTCCAAAATCATCTCGTCCATTTACTTCTCACTTTTCTCTTTCTTTAATATCATCAATATTCATGCCCTAAGTGTCATTAATTTATGAAATAAATTAAATGTGAATTCTTTGTGATAATGATAACTAGCGTATAAGTTGTCAATATTAAATCTAATTTGAAAGGTGTGCAAGAACAACCACAATGAAAATTTGTGTGGATACATGGTCAACTATTTCTACTACGAAGTGAGTTGATGGTTGGGATGGTACCCACCACTATATCAATGTTAGTTTGCTCTATTTGATAAAAACAACTTTTTGTATGTGGAAGCACTTCCCATTCCTAATTACATGTCAATTAGCTAATTCGCTGAAAAAATGTTGAAACATATTACATTTGTTGTTATGAAACAAGCTCACAAAATAGAAGAAGAGATAGATTAATGACTTCAAAATAAGCCTCTTCGAGGGGGAAACCTCCTTTATGTTACACAAATGAACAATTATTGGATGATACAAATGGCAAGACATCATTTCTATATATAGGAGTCTAAGGGGTCACAATATAATCAGAGCTGACATAAAAATAATAATGTAAGGGCACAACAATGACAATAGTGGGCTTCTATGGGGAAAAATAATAAAAATATAGGGACTACATGGGCACAACAATACAATAAGGGTGTTGCACTAATACACTAGTAGTATAGGGACCTAACATGCCCCTCTCCTTCAAAAAGTGCTGTCCTTAACGCTTGAGTAGTTATGGATAAAATTATCATCCTCCCATGCAAAATCTTCAACGGTTAAGTTCTTCCACTTGATGAGATACTCTGAAAATGATCGATCGTGTAGTTGTTGAGTTCTTGTTTCTATGACTGCTTTAAGTTCCAATATTATTTTTCCTTCCTCGTTAGGTTCTGAAAATATTGTTTGAATTGGGAGCTTGTCAACTATAATCTTCTTTAAGCATGAAACATGGAGAACTGGGTGCATTCATGAAGATGCAGGAAGCTCCAATTTGTATGCCATAGTACAAATTGTTTGCGACACCTTGTAAGGACCATAGTACTTTGGTGATAATTTATTATCCTTCTTAGCTTCCTTGAGGGAAATTTGTTTGTATGGTTGTATATGTAAAAATACCCAATTGCCTACATCAAAACTTCTTTTGTTGTGATGTTGATCTTCCTATTGTTTCCTTCGATTTTGCACCAAAGTGAGGTTATCCTTTAAGAGTTGGATAAATTGTTGTTGATGCTCAATGTGGTATTCCACTGCTTGAGCCTTAGAATGATTGTCCAAGACTTTTTGGAGATATGGAGAAATAGATGTGTTTGTTGTTTGAAGCTCTAGTGAACATAATTGTGCAATTATGCCTTGTTGTTATTTCTTTATAACATTTGTCATGCCATTAGAGCTTATTATATTTCCCAGTTTCCCTATGACACCCCTTAATTCCACTTCCATTCCTTCCAAAAAAAAATCAAGAAAAGTTCTTGAAAATTAAAATCTACCATACCCAAAGATTGTAACCATTGGACTCCTAGTACAACATCGTCACCACCCATTGGAATGGAAAACATTGGGCTATTCAATACATATTCTCCCATGGCTAGCTTGATATTGTGACACTTTCTAGAGAAATTTATGGTTCCTCCAATTGTAACCATCACTTGACACACTGGTGATGGATATAGGAAGCAATTCAATTCCTTTGTTATCTTACAATGAATAAAATTGTGGGTACTACCCAAATCAATCAACATTATTACCTTTTTCTTCTTGATATATCCTTCTATCTTGAGAGTTTGAGGAGTGGTAATTCCTGCCAATGCATTACAAGATATGGTCAGATTCATTTCTTCTCTTTCTGGGGTTGGTTCCTGGTGTATATCCTCTTCTTTTGATGTTTCTTGTTCCTTTTCTTCCTCCTCTTCCTAATCTATGTACATTAATTTATTCTCATCACACTTATGACCTTTAGTGTATTTGCTATCACAACTATAACAGATATCTTTTTCTCTTTTGTCTTCCAATTGTTGTGGTGTAAAAGCATAGGTTCTGGAAGGATATGAGCAACAACACTTCCATCTTTATAGTTGTGAGTGGTAGGATTCCTTGTTGCCACAATTTTTCTTGCCAACCTTAATTCCTTCTCCAATGAATCAGGTTCCCAAAGACGAACCTCATATTGGATGTTATCCTTTAAATTCCCTATGAAGACACCAATCCTATGCTCCTCTGGAATATCATTTACCCTTATATTCAATTTTTGGAAGTCCTCAATGTGCTCTGCTATTGAACCCTTTTGTTTGAGATTTATCAATTGGTTAAAGGTGTTTATCTTTGTATCCTCATAATGTGCTATCAATTCCTCCATGAAATTGACCAAGTGACAAGTGGTTTACAAGAAAAAATCCCTCTATACCATACAAAATGATTCGGTTCTAAATATAAAGATGCAATGCGTACCTTTTGTGGCAATTGTACATCATGTAGATCAAAATATTGCTCCATCTATAGTATCCAAGTTACTGTATCCTTTCCATAGAACTTTCTCATATCTATATTTGGAATATGGTGGTTCTTCAATCCAATGTTAGAGTCTATGAAATCATGGTTAACATTTCTTTTGTTCTCATCATGATTTTCCTCTACTACCTTTTTGCCATTAGGAATCCTTTCTTGTAGCGACCTTTTCCCACCTTCCTTCAAACCTTCCATGTCTTTCTTCAAATATTCCATGTTTCCATTCAATTTTTCTTCTATACCATCGATCTTATTGATCATATCTTCGATCATATCCTTCAAATCATCCCTCCAATTTTGCTTACTAGGTGTTTCTATTTTCTTGATTTGAGTCATTTTTTTCTTTCTTTTAGGAGCTTGATCTTGAATTTGTTGTATCTATGTAATTTATGATCCCCATGGTCTGAAGTTTCATCCTATGGTATCCCTCTAAGTCTTCTTTCCAACCCACAAGTTTGATCGATATTGGATTCTCCAAGAAAGAGTTATGCCAAATCTCCCACGATGACATGAGTATAGAATGGTTCAGTAGAGAGAAGTTGTATGACGTGCCACGTGTCACTGTTTCAATATTTGGTCCTGAAAACAATACCCAAAAAACCACAGTTTTTCTTCTTTCTGTCACTTTTTACAAAATTTGAATATGATGCTCAGAGAGAAATTTATGATGATTTTCAAAGAAATTGAATCCGATGCTCAGAGAGAAACATTAAAATACTTCTACCATGGATGAACACAAACCATGGTATTGTTATATGTTATTCATAACTTACATCTAGAAATGAAATACCATCTACAAGGAAATTGGATAAACTTATCCTTAGACATATATTGAAAAAGATCCATAGTTTATGTTCCACATCGATATTTATGCATATTTATTTTATAACCTTGGTCAGTATTCTATAAAATATATTTGATAAGAAATAAAAAATATATTTCCTTGGATTGCGGAGGTGTGGAGCGAGCTTTCAATGTGCTTCTTCTACACTGGCGCGCCTTCGTATCCCACGCAATGAAATCTTCCTCTGCTCCTCAGAGTGAAATTGATGCATTAATTTCGTGGGGAATTAAATTTGTGGACACTTAAGAAGTTATATGTTTTAATGTTTTATTTTTGATTGAGTTATTTTCATTGTGTGGAGTGAAAAGATATGAAAGAATATTTTGTTTTTCTTCCTTTGCACTCCCACACTCTAAACAATGAAAGCTTCTGCCACTATATATGATGCTAATTTGTAATTTTGTGCTTCAATGTTCTAATTGTTGGGTTAGTTTGTACTTTAGTCTAGAAATTTTCATGTAATTTGTCTCATGCTAACTACATTTCACCATCGTTGGAATCCATTGATTTGAAAGTCATTCAATCTTAGACCTATTTGTCCCTTTATGAAGATTACTCACAAGTCAATGCCATTTTCACTTTCCATCAACCCTGAATAATTTTTGCAAGCTACATATTTGCATTCTGCACAATGAAATTCATATTTAACAGTTGGATTAAATGGAAGTGAGTCAAACACTCAAGAATATTATATATCATGTTCTTCTGCACTACGCACTAAGAAATATTCATCCACACATTGAAATCTTCCTCCACACCTCTGGACTCTGCACAATGATAATTAACAACATGTCAAAATAAATGTTATTAAGAACTTGAATAGTGTCCTAATTATGCATCGATTAAGCCTTAATTAATTTTTTAATAGATGTTAGTCCGCACCGCAGGAGATTGATTAAGTATATGGACATTTCACATATGTCAAATATAGTGATAATTGACACTTTGGGGACATGCACAAAAAAACAAAGAAAGATGAGATCACTCTGATAACATTGATCTCATTTTATGAAGAAGTGTGTGAAATAATGTGCAGAGGGGAAATATGTACAGAGATGTGAAAGTAGGGCATAAAGGCTCTCCTGTACCCTTCTTCCACACATCCTTTATTCTGCACACTTAAAACCTTTTACCTTTGAGCTTTGATAAGAAAACATGTCTTTTATACCATTAAAGTTCAAATAGTAAAAAATTATTTGTATTTTCACAAACTTATTCCAGTATCAAAAAATAAAACGATAATTTTTTTTATCTAAAGGAGCATCCATTGAATTAGTATTCTTCAGTGTAACTGCATAACATAGTGCTTCAACTTAGATTGGATTTTGATGGATATAGGTGCTCCCAAAATGTGTATGTAGAGGAAAATGTGTGCGGATATGCAGTAGTGAGTATGTGTAGCGAAGGGAAAGAGCATTGCCCCACAATAATGTGTCGAGCCAATTACTATGTGGAAGCAAGTAATGTGGCAAGCTAAATTATGTACAAAAATAAGCAGTGTACACAGGAAAACCATCTGGCGACTTAAAGGAATAACTATCATTTGACCCCTTGTGCAATTGTAAAAGCATAGAGGAATTTAGCCTTACACCTAATTGATGCATGCAACACAAACATTAATTTGAAAGTAGTAAATTCGGTTTAAATTGATGCTTATTACTTAATTACAAAAAAATAGATCATTATGATAAATAATAGAACATTAGTTTTTTTATAAAAGCTCAAAGAATATCCTCAAAAACTTATGCAAAATATTATTTCTAAAATATTCATGGAAATGGTGAATAGATTCAAAATTAGAATAATCATTGTTTATGCTTGAGAAGTCTTGAATAGTAAGAAACACATTTATAGTAAAAATAATTCTATCGAGATTCAAATGTCAATCATCATATCTATGATTAAAATAAATACTACATTTGTAATAGATATGTGAGAACCAAAATTGTTGCAAAACATGCATTTTCATTCTAATCAATAAAAGAACATTAGATATAAAATAAAAGCCGAGGTATATCCTCGAAAACTTAAATGCAAAAACATTATCTCAAAACTATCCAAAAAATTGATAAATAAACTCGGAATTGAAACAAAGTAATCATTCTTTACATTTGAGAAGTCTTGAATAGTAACCAACATAGTTATAGTAACAAGAATTGTATTCAAATTCAAATTTCAATCACCATAGTTATGATTAAAATAAATACTACAGATGGAACAGACATATGAGATACATAAATATTGTTGAACATTCATTTTCATCGTGATCAACTACACAACATTAGATATAATATAAAACCTCAAATCA
Organism: Pinus taeda; assembly: GCA_000404065.3. NCBI lineage: Eukaryota > Viridiplantae > Streptophyta > Pinopsida > Pinales > Pinaceae > Pinus > Pinus taeda. Next base: position 92,087 of record APFE031228656.1, on the reverse strand, counting down.
TATGCTCATAAAATTATATTCAATTAATGTTTTTGGACAATGCTACAAAATTCAGAGCTATACAAGATCATATTTAAACCATTATCTTAGAATTCATCAGAAAATTGGTAAATTCTCTTAGTATTAGAATAAAGTAATCATAAATTCATTCTCGTTATGATCAATTACAAAACATTGAATAATATATAAAAACGCAAATAAAATTCTCTAAAACATATGTTCAATTAGTGTTTTTTCAAAACATCACAGAATTCATTCCTATACAACATCTCATGCAAAACATTATCTCAAAATTCTTTACAAAATTGGTAACAAACTCAGAATTGGAACACAGAGTAATCATAGTTGGAACCAAAATTAAATACAAACTTTGCAACCCTGATTTATGGTGATCAATAATTTTTTATCCTGAAGGTTGCTTATATCGATATTGAGAATCTTCTTATACCTTGGCTCATCTCAATAGCTCATTCATTATGCCCATCTTGAATATTCTCTGTTTAAGTATTTGCCCCTACATTCTAGAAAAATAGTAATAATTGTTCTATAATTAAGTATACATAATAAATGATAATATAACTCTAAACCAAAGATATTCGGAGAAGGAAGGCATGTGCCGATGGAAGGAATTATGTAATTGAACTTTCTTTTAGATATTAAATCATTTCAAATGTCTTTGGTCAAGAGAATAATCTATGTTGAATAAATCACTTATCAAAATCCTGATACTTAATTGCAAAAACAAATGCATTCATCCTAATGGGGATTGGGATTGGGCTATTGTGAATCATAATGTCAAAAAGGTACCTACAACGATAAACAAAATACTACATTCAGGAATTAGATTCTTTCATGATAACATATCCAACAAACTTTAAAAAATTAAACACTAGTAAACAAAAAACGAATATTCCAAGATTTAAGAAAACTTACAATATGTGAGATCATAGACTATGATTTTTTAATAGTTAGTTGTCTTTCAGATTCACGTTTTCTTAAAGGAATTCCTATATTTTATCTTGAATGAAATCTTTCATCAGAGGGACAATAATCTTATGTTTGACATGTTCATTGAATATCTCCTCCTCAATTTCCCTATATTCTTTTTGCAATTGCGCAACCAAGACATTGTTCTCTTCATTAACACTGACAAAAGTTATTAGTAATTTTCTATTTCCTTTATAGTAAAATCAGTTATATTATCAACTCTATTTCCTTTGATTGTTTTAGCTTCTCCAATTCATCCATTAGTGTGTTTTTTGAAATTAATCCAAAGTCACATGTGATGCACGGATTGTTTATATCCTGGACAATCTCTACAACCTTGACATAGGCATCAACTCTACCAATTTCTATGCTTTCATATTTAGAAACAATGTTCTCTAATGTTCTGATTTTCTCAGACAATATAACTTTGACCTGCTTCATTTGATTAGCATCCAAGAGTCCTTGTTTCCCTTTCTCTAGATCAAATAGTAAATCAAGTTTCTAACTAAAAGTAAGTAACTCGTTGTTTATGAATTCCATGTCTCCCTTGAGATCACTCTAACCCACTTGCCAAATGAATTAATGCTTTGTACTAAATGTCGCAGATTGGAGGTTGTTTTCCAAGAATTTTCAATAATTTCCAATATTTCACATATCTTACCGATCATATATGATTTCATTTCATTAAGGAGGTTAATGGGTTTATCAAATCTATGCGGTGTGCCAAGGGTAAAAATTGTCAATGGTGCCCGTATCACCAATGGAGTTATTAACAAAGGACTCGGATTTAGAGCATCTTCTATCTATTTTATTCTTGTTCTCAATCTCAGATTTTTACTTCTTGGTAGCTAATAAACTGTGCAAGTATGTCACTAGTAGCTTGATCTAATTTTAGGAGCCTTGTGGCTCCAACCCCAAACACATCAACATCCATTTTTTCTTGATTAGTAATCTTTTTGTTGTGAACCTTTACTTTTTCAATTCTCAATTTATATTGCCCCTATCATAATTTTCATTTTTCAATGTGCTAGGTTGGTCATTGAAAGTAGTGACTTCTTCAGAAATTTGCTCCATTATTTTCTAATTTTCTACTAAACAAGCACTAACCCAATTAGGTGGTATAGCATTGTCAAATTCCATGTCTATAGCTTCTTCAATGCTCTATGTTTTGGGGGGACTTTTAGATTTTATTGATTCAGTTGTGTGCACTCTTTCTGCAGTGAATATCCAAGGAGGATTTTCATCATCTATGCCACTTAATAGCCTATTATGAACCAATTTTCCACTTGCAGTAGATTTTCTCTTCCTTTGACTGGAATATTAACCCAGATGGGTACCAGGTCTGCAAGATTGATATTGTTGCAAAGGATTTGTGTCTCTTTTCTTGTATGTTCATTTCGTGTCGACGTTGTTTTTTTCAACAATTTCTTTATTACCAATTAGAAGCTCTCGATTTTTTCCAGTGCACTATGACTCTCCTCACTTTAGTCTCTAGCTCTTAGAAACAAGTTCTCGTACTTAATAGTAACTAAGTTTGTGATAAATAGGTCTTTTGGATCAAAGGCTTCAATGAATTCAAATTCACTTAAGTTAAAAGGATCTAAAGATGCTAAAAGATTTGTAACGTGAGCCACATTATTCATAGTTACTTCTCCAATAGTAACAACAAATAAATTTTTTTTTTCTCTTTGTGTTCAAATATAACTAGTTAGTGACAATATTGTTTATAGACTTCAGCAACAAAATACCTATCTATAACAAATTTTGGCAACAACAATGGCTTACCTTCAAATCCATAAATTTAAATTACTATATTACTTTCTCTTTCTTCTTGCACCCCTTTGCCCCATAGGAAAACTTGGGCTTGTGTGTATATTCAACAGGTGCCTCACCTAGTTATCATGTAATTGAATTTCTTTACAATGACATCTTATGTTAAGTTTTTTTTTTTTTAAAGAGGTTGTGTGCTTCCACAATATGGGATATCAAAACTACATTGGTTCTTGGTTGATATTGAATCTAGGTTTATAGGGTAAGTTGTCAAAGACATGGTTAGAGATGAGGGCCATTATTAGATATGCCATCATAAATAATTTATTTCTCCTGTATAGATTGACTAACTTAAAATCTGATTCATTGGAAATGACATCAACCTAAAAAACATACAATTTTTTTGTATGAGTGATAAGGAAGATAGAGAATGCATTTTGAGACATTTCTTGTAGTTTCTTGGCCCATCAGGCAAGTGCAAAGCCAATATAAGTCCCTAACTAGTTTTTTAAACAAAGAAATATCTAGGAGGGAGATATCAGAAGGAACTTGAGAAGTTGCAGAAATGAATTCCCGAATAATGTTAACCCTACCCGCTTGTGAATTCAGGAAACTATTTGCTTCCAACAATTTTAAGCACTTATTTGGTTATGGTGGCTTGAATGTCCATCTAAATTCCTTAGAATTCAAATAAATATTCTTCATTTCTAGCAATATTGTTCTTGTTCTTGAATAGAAATTGTTTTTGCACAAATAAATAATTTCTCTGAAATCAAAGTCTCCTAGAACACATGTAGCATTAGCCAATTCTCTAGTCCAAATCTTGTAGTTTTTTTTCTCTTCCATCGACATATTCACATACTGCTCATATGTAGTCGACCAACGAAATTTCTTATCGATACGAGCATGTGAGTATCATATTAGTGCAAATAGTTTATTTCCTTCCTCTCCTAGCCATTTTCTCTTTGTATTTAAATATACTTTATCAATCAATAACATTCGGTTACCCAATTCCTACTGCAGAAAACTGATAATATTTCTCTGACTTGTTAAATTACTTGAACAAGTTACTTGCAGTCTTCTATGGAAAATACTAAAATACATACACTATATCCTACACAAAATAAAATATTGTGGAAACTAAATACTACATTAGAGAGAAATAAACACACACATCAACACAGTTGTTTTTGGACAATGTCCCCGGAAAAACCCAATGTGGGAAAACCAGTGCAATAGTTGAGGGTTTTAATTATTATGTAGTAGTAGAACTGAGTACAAATCGTTGGATGCCTAGACTGGCTATCTGATACAAAGAACTTCTAGCAAATAGTTAGTGATAAAAATCTCACACTGATTCAAGATATCTAACACTGATCAGGTGTTGGTGGGTTGGCCCCACGTTGCCTCTACGGAGCTTCTACATCAATCCTACGCAAATTTACATCACACTAGCTGGGCTCTCCATCACCTTCTCTACTGATCTCCTATTGTTTGGAAATTCGACTCTCTGACCCTCCTGTCTCACACCCTAGCTTCTGGCACTGGATCTCGACTCTCCCAGTTGGATTTCAAACTCCCTATCAAGCTCTATGCTACCTTTGCATGGTACTTCACTGCCTCATTGAACTACTTTATGCTCTCTCTTCTTTTCACTCTCTGGATCTAGAAAAATCTCCTATGGACTACTATCCCTGCCCCTCACTGCAAGAAGATCATTCGATCTCACTCTGACAACTCAATGTTGCTACTCTTGATAAATTTGATCTTTGATCTCTCATTCGATGTGTTCTCCAAGTGCCCATCAAAATCTTTCTTATAATCTCTCATTGGAGCTCCAACAACCAAGATTAAAACATAATCAAGGGATAATATTAATTGGGAGTTGATCCTCGTATTCTTCTAGAAGATTCACACCCAATTTAATTAATACCCTTTAATTAACTAGATTTCCTAAGTTTAGGCTTAGGAAACCATTTTAAAAAGTTAATTATTTTAATTAAACCATCTCTAAGCATAATTTTCCCAAATTATTTTTGGGTATTTGAGAATGCATGTGACTTATCCTATCTTCAAAATCTTGAGGTGAGAGCACATTCGATGCTACAAAAATCAACATTCCCTCTTAGCGAGGAATGTGTTATAATGTTGCAACCTACTGAAACATTACTTTGTCTCTGCATCATCTCCTATTGCGTTGTTTATGTATGGCTCTACAGCCCACCAAATACTATGCAACTATGCTATGAGTTGCATCTATGTTGTTGCTGACCCTGTTGAATTCTTGTTAACTACTACATCTTCACTGTAATCCTCTCTCCATCTACTATTGCTACAACTACAACATCTGCAATGGAAAAGCATCCAAAATGTTGAACCAACTATGTCTAGTATGATGCATTCGTCGTCTGAGTTCTAAATGTTGCTAGCTTATGTGGTATCACTAAAGCCTATATGATGTTGTTGAATCTGCAATGTGCTACCAACTTCGCTTTGCGCTGCTCAGCCTCAGACCTCTACTAGCTACTGCATCTGTCACTCTGGCACCTGGCTGCACCAACTGACACTAGTTCATCCTACTACTGCTGAGTATGGGCTCCTAGCAAGGCATTGATCACATAGGTAGACTCCTCAAAGATCTTGCCCATCCTGTAGCTCTCTAGGGCTACAACTCCAGATCACCCCACCTCACCCCTGTAGACATCTCAGAAATCATGGAAACATCTTCCTCCAATATGGAGGATAGCCTATTGATCTCAGCGGATGTAGCTTGTTGATATTGCTTCTTCTCTTGTCCTTCTTTCTAAGAGGACATTGAGTGTTTTAGTGGCCCATCTCGCCACACCTGAAGCATTTGATCCTCGAAATATCCTTCTTTCTTATGCACTGCTCCTACTTCCCCTTTGATGCAAGGGCCACATCCTCCTCTTCCTTCACCTACTTCATCCCACTGCTACTACTGCCACTGATGGTTACCTTCACCAGAGCACACCTCATCTCCTCGTCATGCAGATCAGCCCAAACATGCTCCCAATCTAGCAGTTTTTCTCTGCCCAAGATACTCTGGACAAAAACTTGTCATTCTTCAGAAACATTATTCAGTGCTAATCATACAAACTCTGAGGACTGGGGTGTTGATCCTATAGAAGATAGCTAGTCCTAAACATACTGAAGCCTTGTAAGAAAGTGGTCCACTCACTCCCCCTTCTGCATCCTCGTGCATCTCAGCTTCTCCTCTAAGTACATATTCCACTGCTCAAAAGACCGTTTGTATAATGGAGCTAAGGCTTCCCACATCTTCGAGGTAATATCCTTATCAATTATATGGGATACTACATGATCTCAAACCCCATCGAGAATGATCCTCTTAGTCTTTGCCATCTCAGCCTTGTACTTCATGAGCGAATATGCATCAGTGGGTACAACTACCACATTATCGACATAAGTTTTTAGATCATGCTCATCTAAAAGGTAGGAGATCCTAGCCTTTCAAATCACATAGTTAGAGGCTCCATCAAATTTATCTTGATCTCTCAGCCCAGTTGATGACATCTCTCCTGAAAAAGTCGAACTGTTCCCTCTTCTCCTTTATGTAGCTTCCGCCTACTTATTCACACTCCCTTCTAGAGTGATAAATATCACACTCAGCTACTGCTGCTTTGCTAGAAAGAATTGGACTTCTTAGCTGGAAGTTCTCTAAGGAAGAAATTCCTTCAGTATGTGCTATTCTCACCTTCTAATGCTATTCTTCCAGTAACTACTGAAAAATATCCACGTCTAGCTGAAGATATGCTCTGCAAAAAAAATATCTTTCTCCCTTCTACCTCTAGAAAGCTTCAATGTGGAGATCAAATTTTTGTGTCTACTCACTCAGAGAAATCGATCTTTACTCAAAAATTCGACCTCCTTGGCCCAAGGAATGCACTGCCTCTGGGTTTCGAATTGCTACCTCTGTAGTAATTTTGAAATCCCTCTTCGTTTCTACAATTTCTCTCTTGTTCTCACGATCTGCACTTTGTTGTCATGTGAAAAATAAGTTACTTGATTCCTACTGTAGCAAACTGATAATATTTATCCTACTTGTTAAATAACTTGAACAAGTAACTCGTAGTTTTCTATGGAAAATACTGAAATACATACACTACAACCTACACAAAATACAATATTGTGGAAACTAAATACTGCACTAGAGAGAAATAAACACACACATCAACACAATTGTTTTTGGAAAATGTCCTCGGAAAAACCCAATGTGGGAAAACTAGTGCTATATATGAGGGTTTTAATTACTATGCAGTAGTAAATCTGAGTACAAATCATTGGATGCCTAGACTGGCTATCTCATACGGAGAAATGTTGATAAATAGTTAGTGATAAAAATCTCGCACTGATTCAGGAGATCCAACACTAATCAGGGACTAGTTGGCTGGCCCTGTGCTGCCTCTGTGGAGCTTCTGCGTCAATCCTACGCAAATCTACATCACGTTGGCTAGGCTCTGTGTCACCTTCTCTGTTGATCTCCTGCTATATGAAAAGTTGACCCTCTAGACCTCCAGTCTCACATACCATCTTCTGGCACTGGATCTCGACTCTCCCAGCTGGATTTCAAACTCCCTTTGAAGTTCTACACTACCTCACTGAATTTCTATATGCCTTCCTTGCTTTGCAATCTTTGAATCTAGAAAACTCTCCTCTGGACTACTATCCCTACCCCTCACTGCAAGAACATCGCTTGATCTCACTCAGGCAACTCAATGCTGCTATTCGTGAGAAATTAAATCTCTAGTCTCTCATTTGATGTGTTCTCTAAGTGCTCATCAAACTCCTTATAATCTCTCGTTGGAGCTCCAACGACCAATATTAAAACATAATCAAGGGATAATATTAACTTGGAGTCGATCCTCGTCTTCTTCTATAAGATTCATACCTGATTTATTTAATACCCTTTAATTAACTAGATTTCCTAATTTTATACTTGGGAAACCATTTTAAAAAGTTAATTATTTTAATTAAACCATCTCTAGGTGGAATTTTCCCAAACAATTTCTAGGTATTGGATAATGCATGTGTTTTAGCCTCTTTATGAAATATTGAGGCAAGAGAAATTCTTATGCTACATAAATCAACAAACATGACACTCTAAATAAATAGTAATTGAAAATACCAAAGCCAACATTTATAGTAAATATTATAAATAAATCTCAAAATTCAAAAGCCATCTCATCCATTTACTTTTTTTTTCCTAAGGCAAGAGCGGATCCTTCTATTCAATTAAAAAAGGAGAAATAGTGTAAAAAAGGCGACCGCGGCAGTGAGGCCCACCAATATGATAGGTCCACCCCAATCTATGGTGTCAAGATGACAAAGCGAACAAAATTGATCGTTGGATCCTAAGCTGAAGATCCAGCCGAGGGAAAACATATCGGGTGGCCAACAAGCTCACCTTTTAACAAATAAATCGGATCATATTAGGTCCATTTTTGAAATAATCTTCGTTCAATTTTACCAACTGAAATCCACCCTTTGCATGTGATTCCAGTGAGGTCGTGTGAACATCTCGAAAGATAACTATTGTTTCAAACCCACCAACATGCACATTTATTCCTGGCTATGGATTTTCCTCGCTTGATCCAACGGTTAAGGATCATATCGCTCAGACTAAAAGCACTAATAGTTACCATGCGATGAGGGCGGTATTTCCACCCCACCCTTAGCCACGTGTTGTGTGGTGAGTGGAATCACTCCCGATTGTGAAAAACCACTTTTGGCATGATGAGCGTGTGATAAACTAGAAACCACCCCAATGGAAACAACGCTATCACAGGATTAAAAGCGAGGGTTTTGCGTCTGCCAAGAAAATCTGGACTCCGACGCTTGGGCAAAAGGAAGATGAAGATCCCATCTTCCGACTGTCCCCCCTGAGACTTCTGGTTTGCTATTACCTGGGTTAAGGAGGCCAACATAGACCTGCATTGTAAAAAGGATCTCACTTATGTCATAACATTTCATAATGAAACTGGCTCAACTAGACCTCATCTCTGTGGCTCTATTTTGGAAAGTTTTGTCTCTTGAATTTTTCTGATACTACTGTCTGTCACTAATGGCCCTGGATGAGCATCCCTCCTTCAACCTATCATCCATTATCTCCTCCCACTAACAACACAAATCGATATTCTTGTTTCGTACCCCCTCATTGGCAAGCCAGTCTCCAACTTTGTTGGCTTCCTTGTGAACATGCACCAACCTAAGTGTTCTCAGCCTTCTTAGGTGCCCTTGAATTCTTTGGTAGACTTGCAAAAGTTTCCAGTGTTCTGAGATTTTCTCAGGAGTAGCGCCTGCATTTCTCCTCTTCACTGAGTTAATGACTACTTCTGAGTCAGCCTCAATGATGACATAGTGAATGTTGTACTTGAGAAATATTTCCAAGCATAATTCCATCGCCATGAACTCAGCGATATTGTTGGTTGCTTTTCCTAGATAACTATGGAAGATGACTTGTATGCTTCCTTCCTCATCCCTTGAGACCTCTCCATAACCAACTTCTCCTGGATTCCCTTTTGAGGCCCCGTCTATGTTAAATTTTAAAAATCCATGAGGAAGGGGTTGCCAAGAAGACTTATTTGCTGAGGTATTCTTGTTAATTTGCATAGAACCCAAAGGGGGATGAACCTTGAGCTCTAACTTCTCTAAAATTCTGGCCTCTCTTTGTCCGATGGGTTTTCCTGTAGCTGCACCTACCAGGATATGAATAGTCTCTTTGATTTGTTTAAGGATTAGCTTAAGGATGCTGCTCACTAGACTCGCTTTCTCCTTGAAAATCCTGTTGTTGCACTCCTTCCAGACATTCTAGATTATGAATCTTGGGGTCAGCATCCAAGCGGAGTTAATGATCTCATTATCCGAAAAAAATTTCCGCCAATTCTTCAACGTAGTAATGATGTCATTAACATTTTTGTCTGTCTGCTCAAAGACTTGTCCAACCCAATTCCAAAGTATTGTAGTGAAAGTGCATCTATTCAGTAGATGATTTGTAGTTTCTTCTTGTTGTCTACATAAGTGACATCTTGAAGGGCCAACAAAGCCTCTTTTTCTTAGGTTATCCCATGTTAGAATCTTGCCCTATTGAACTAGCCACTTGAACAGTTTGACTTTCATCCAATGAGGATTTTCCTAGCTTTCTTTCCACATCTTATCAGTGTTTGGAAGGTTAAGCTCCGCATCTATTCTTTTGGCTTCCTTAAGGTTGAAAAGACCTGTCTTGTTCTTTCCCCATCTTAGTTGATCATTCAAGTTTGAGTTTAAGATTTGCCTCTTGTCTAAAAGCCCTTTAAGGGTTATAGCTTGAGTATGCAGCATGCCCATTCCACTATAATCTGGAAGTTTCCAAGTTCTCCATTTCATGTTTTTCCTTGATTGGTCCAATAGTCACTTACCCACCTTAGTCCTTTGTTGATGGTATCGGTGTGAATGTATGCTAATTCTTCACTTTGGAGATTGTCCTCCTGCTGCCAATTATCCTCCCAGAACCAAGCTAGGTTTCCATTTCTGATCTCCCAAGCCACCATGGGACTTAGGTTTGCATACTCCGTCCCATGCCACTAGGGCCCATTTCTTCTTTTCTTCACCTTTCCCCCAGAGAAAGTCTCTCTGAATGTTTCTTATATTAGTAATTACACCAGCTGGTGTTGGAATGGCAGAGAGCATATAGATAGGGATACTTTGGAGGACAACCTTAGTGAGAAGTAGTCTCCCTGCTAGATTTAGTTCTCTATTTGTCCATTTACTAATCTTATCTTTTAGCTTATTAAGAACAGGCTCCCAGATATCCTTGTAAAGTAGTTTGTCAGTGAGAGGAACTCCCAAATACTTCGTAGGTAGTGTCTCCCATTGAAAACCCAAAATTCTGGAAAGATTTCCTTGAATTGAAATATCCGTATTGAAAAAGAAAATCTTTGATTTAGTGAGACTTACCTCTATGCCTACTGCCCTAGGAAACTCACTCAAAATCTGTTTGAATGCTTTGGCTTCCTTGACAGTGGGTGTGCCTTGAAGCATAGTATCATCCACAAATTGCTAATGTGTCACCGTGTCCCCACCTTGAGTGATTCTCAGACCCTAAATTCTCGCTTTCTCCTTAGTAGCTCTAATAGCTCTCCCTAACCCTTCCATCATTAGAATGAAAAGGAAAGGAGAAAGAGGATCTCCTTTCCTGAGACCTCTAGAAGGCTTGAAGGTTCTGGAAGGAGAGCCATTGAGAAGAATTGAATAGCTGACGGTGGTAACTAGCGCCATAACCCATTTAATCCAATTGTAATCAAAGCCATAGGCTTTTAATATTGCTCTTATGTATGACTAGCTAAGTTTGTCATAAGCCTTTGCTATGTCCAGCTGCATTATCATTCCTGCCTGTTTGTTGGTAATGAGTGAATGAACCATTTCATGTGCTTGAATTATATTATCTAGAATTTGTCTTCCTTCTGCATAGCTCATTTGCTCCTCTGACACTAGGGTTGGGAGGAGAGGTTTGAGACAGTTGGCAATGACTTTGGATATAATTTTGTATATCACATTACATAATGCTATAGGTCTAAATCTTTCTAGAGAGGTGGCCTTTTCCTGTTTGGGGATTAAGGCTATGAAAGATTCATTGAGCACCTTTAAGACTTTCTTAAATCTCAAAGAGTCTTCCACTACCTCTAGGATGTCCTATTTCACTATCCTCCAACAAGATTTGAAAAATTCCACATTAAAGCCATCCAGGCCTGGTGCTTTCCCATTTTGCATATTTTTCACAACTTCCTCAATTTCTTCCTCTGTTACTGGTCTATTGAGATTGAAATTGTCTTCTTTAGTAACCAATTTAGGGATGTGACGAGTAAATCTTTTTGTAAACTGGTATCTATCTTCCGAGGTTTCCTCAACAATTTTCTGAAAATGTTGGAGTAGAACCTTCTCCATCTCTTCATGAGTGTTTCTCTCTATTCCATGTTGATCTGTAAGTTTCACAATTCTATTATTGTTTCTATGAGCTATGGTGGATCTATGAAAGAATTTGGTGTTTCTCTCCCCTTCTTTAATCCATTGAACTCTGGATTTCTATCTCCAAAATATTTCCTCTTGAAGACATCTGTTGTCCCACTCTTGTTGGAGTGACTCTGCCATCTCTTTCCTTTCATCCGTATAGCCTTCTGTGATAAGAATCTAATTTATTTCCTTTAGTTTCTTTTCCACATCTCCTTTAGCTTTGAAGATGTTACCAAATTCCTTTTTATTCCACTCTTTGAGTCCGTCTTTAATGTGTTTGAGCCTGCAGTGTAGAAGGAACATCTTTGTACCTTGAAGGTGAAGCTCTTCCTTCCACCATTTTTCAATGTTTGTGAGGAAATCTGAATTCGTGAGCCAAGCATTCTCAAACCTGAAGGGGGTGTTCCTTGGTTTTCCAAAAAGGGAAGCTTCCAATTGGACAGGTCAGTGATCTGAACCCCCAAAAGGTAGTATGAGTGTAGTAATGTTGCTTCCCCTAAGAAGAAGTTCCTCTGAAACCATAAATCTGTCCAATTTTGAGGCCACCTAGGTAGGGCCCCCTCTTTTGTTATTCCAAGTGAAGATTCCATTGCTTGTTTCCATATCAACCAATTTCATATTGGTGATGAAGTTCTGGAAGGCAACTGAGTCTCTACCAAGTATTTAGTTCCTCCTTACTTCTCCATGAGTGATTTTGTTACGCTAAAATCACCTCCAAGAATCGAGGGTAGCACTGGGTATATCTTCTTCATATCCTCCAATGTTGTGAGGAGTCGAATTTTGTCCTCCATTGGCTGCGGACCATAGACATTGGTGATCATGTAACATTGTTTGTCACCCACCGGTTGGAAAATCAAAGAAAGGTGATGTTTGGATGCCTCCGCATCAATCACACCAAATTTCTATGGATCCCATAGAGTGAGAATGCCACCAACAGATTTATTTGCCTTAACTTCAAGGTATTCATATATATTTACCCAATTCTATGTTTTTCGCGGATCCTCTCCACTGAGCATTTTGTTTCCTGTATGAATACTATGTCAGGTTTTTCCTCTCTAATCCTTTTACCTAGATTCCTTTGTTTTCTTCTACTCCCTAGTCCTCTAATGTTCCAGGTTGTGATTTTCAGTCAGGAGGGGTTTTAAAGGAGTAACTAGAAAGGTCTTTCATCCTTCCTGAGTCAATCATGAGTTTTCCACACTCTAATAGTAGTTCTTTCTGTCTTTTTCTTCCCCTCCTCTTTCCTGGATACTTTGTTAGTTTTCTTGTTATTAATCCTATTGAGGAAGTCCCTTTGTTTTCCTGGTTGTCATGTCCTCTTTTGACTCCTGCATCTGTTTGAAGTGACTTGTTAAGGAATATCTGTTGGACCTTGTTAACGTCCTCCTGGGGGATGGAGTTTATTCCCAGGTTTCCTCCCTGTTCTAGAAACTTTTCCAGCTCTAGGTTCTCCCTTTCCAGGATCTCCTATAGGTCTTGATCCTCTGTACCACTTTCACTTTGAGTCATTTCTTGGTCTTTTTCTATTTCCATGGTACTCAAAGGGTCCGTCGTGTGTTCATTTTGTTCCTGAGTGAACTCCATGCTGGTCTCTTTTTCTTTCCCCCTTGGTGTCTGATTCTCTGTACTCTCTTGATCCCCTCCTACTTCCTTTTCTCCTAAGATCTCAAAACTGTTGTAACTTTTTGGTTACCATAGGGTTCTTTAGTGTCTTCCTTCCCCCTCCTTTTCTTTTTCCTCCTACTTTGGTGAAACCTGTCTGGTCTTTCCCTTTGTTGGTATTTAGGTTTTCCTCCCTTCTATTGAGAGGACAGTCTCTGGATAGATGCCCATGCTCATGACATTTGTGACATCTCAATGGATATGTTCATAGTCAATTGTTTGAACCCATTCCTCATCATAGATTTCTAGAATGACCTCATCTGAAAGGGCTCTTGATAGGTCCATCTCCACACATATTCGGGCATAGGATGTATATTTTCCCCATAGAGTTGCCTCTAAAATTTTTAAGAAATGACCTAATTTATTTCCTATAGCTTTTAATGACTCAAGCATCTAGTAATCTAAAGGTAAGGAGTATAGTCGAGTCCATACCAGTACCGAAGTGAAGGTTTCTCGTTCTGGCACAAAGTTCATCATCCATGGCCGCATATAGAGACCAGCAGCTGTAAAGAAGTATGGCCCTCCTTCAAAGATCCTGTCCTTGTCTTCCATGTTCGTAAACACCACACTAAAAAAACCTTTAGATCCAAGATGTATATTTAACTCCCCCTTTGGTTTCCAGTTGTATTTTATCCAGGTGTACAATGCTTTCTCTGATGGCCAAATTCCCATAAATTTTCATATGATGGCATAGTTTGCCATGTGATCCCTATGTGCTTGCAAAGCTGGATCATTCAAAATAACCCAAGGTTTAGTTACAGTCTTGGGTTTACAGGGCCCCATCTTAGCTCTATTCTCTGATACCTAACCTCTGTCTTCCTCTTTCTCCCCCTAACAGTCTTCTTTGTCGGCCCCTTGATCTGCATGGGTTTTGCTACTTTCCACCTTCTGAGTTTCGATGTTTTTTGCCTTGACCTCCAAGGGCTGTGGATGTTGGTTCTTTCCCCCCCTCTTCCTCTGTTTGCAACCATATTACTGTAGGAGGGAGTGGAGCTCCCTCCTCCCTGTGTCTCCATGGGTGCTTGTTGCCCTCTGTCACTTGCTTAGTTAAACCCTAGAACCAGAGCTCCCACTGTCACCGTCTAGGTCTAAGGCAACATCACATCACCATCTCATCCATTTACACCACACTTTGCTCCTACTTTAATATCATTGGTATGTGTGCCATAAGAGACATAAATTTATGATATAAAATAATATGAATTCTTTATTATCATGACAATTAGCTTAGAGTCTAACAATAATAACAATAAATTGAAAACCACGCAAGGACAACCAAAAAATAAATAGTGTGTGAAGACATGTTCAATTACCTCTACTACAAGGTGACTGGATGGTTGAGCTGGTCCCCACCACTATGTTGATGTCAATTCATTCTATATGATATCGTACTACAAAAAAGGTGATATCGTACTACAAAAAAGGTTGAACCAAATTTGACTTATGAATAACCTGACACATGGTCTTGAAAACTAGGGTGAAAAGTTGATTGTCACCACTTGTTCAAGATGGGTGTATGGAACAAGGAACATAAAATTTCTTCCAAAATATTATGTGCCTTTGATACATTCCCCCTTCACACATTTCTTCTTCACACCTCCCTCTTTCACAACACTATACAGTAATCAATTAATTAACATTTTTCGCTCATTAAAGTTTGTGGCAAGAAATTTTAATTTATGTGCATATCAGATGTGAATACTCATTAGCATACGAAAGAAAGAATCATGATTGTTAAAACAATGATTGTCCTTCACATTCATGATTTATTGGAAATTTCATTTTTGGTTTCTAATTGAACTTGAGTGGCACCTCCAGCTTCTATTTGTTGTTTATAACAAGGAAAATCATATACAATGTACCCAAAAACACAATTTTTTTAGCATAAAAAGAATTAGCATTGATCATATACAAAATAATGAACAAAAATTTATTGCGATACACCTAAGTATTCCTCAACTACATTTATAATTGAAAATCTTGAACCGTAATTTGTCTCCACCTCCCCACACTTGCATAATGATTTTCCACCAACAATGAATTAATAGTTTATGATAGTAGTTTTATGTTCAATGTGTTCAAACTAGTTGAGTTGATTGTGTCTTGTTTCACTGGATATGTTATACACTATATAATACATTTCTAGGCACACAAGCATTTAGTTGCAAAAGACGAAGAGTTGAGATGGAACTTTGAATAACATGAACAATTACTGGATTTTGGTAACATAAGTGCTAAGATTGCACACATTGGAAAATTTAGAAATGACAATGCAAAGAGAAATGAACATTACAATTCCTTTGAAATAGAAAACCTCATAATTGAATACACCATTAACTAATCATTGCAAATTTTTTTGCTCTCTTATCTATCAATCATATGTCATCTTTGCCCAAAACTATGAAATATAATATCAACCTGCTCAATGCTACTTAACCCTAAATAAAGTTTAGTTAAAAAAGTAATCCCATTAAAAAAGAATTCATGAATATATGAAAAAAGTATCATGGGAAATAGAAGTATGCAAAAGAAACTTTCAAAGTCGCTACTTACCTATAAATAAATTTAAGTTGAAAAGTTAATCCCATTTAAAAAGAATTCATGAATGTACGGAATAGTGTTGCATGAGATGGAAGTGTGTGGAAGAAATTTGTGAAATCGCCAATAGGTACAGATGTAGGAAGATGCAGAATAGACACATGCACTTCCACACCTTATGCATCTTCCGCGTCTCATGTTGACGTAACAAGGAAGAGGCTCTGCATTTGATGGAATGTAACCAATAATCAACTTAACTCATGCTAATGCTTCAATATTTAAGAATATTCACAACATATGAAAGCAAGAACAACGATTGTTGAAGTGACGGTTTTCTTTCACATTCATGATTTATTCGAAAATACATCCTCGGTTTCCAATTGTTCCTGAATGGCATCTCTGGCATGTGTTAGCTATCGATAATAAGGAATATCATATTGCATTGTTATTCCATAGCCATCTAGCTATTACGCATCTATCACATAGACTTATACCCTTTCCATGACTTGCCACTTCCTAAACACTAATATGCCATCAACAGTTAATTAATATTGTATCTCAATAGATGTATGTTCATCATTTCATACTTTTCATATGATAGTTAAAGATGTCATTCAAACACAATCGAAAGCCAATGATGTGATCTTATGCGACACAATTTTTGGAGATAAAAGTTTATGTAAGGTAATAGAAGATTGAACAATACTCCCAGCTTTTAAACACATTATGTAAAGAGAAAATGAACATCATCACCAAAGTGAACAATCAAAATTGTTTGCGCACTCCGCTCCTACAAATACCAATGATACATAGTCAACCAATGAAATTTCATATCGATATGAACAAATGATTTAATTTTATCACTAAAAATAGATTCTTTCATCCATTTGCTAGCCATTTCCACCTTGTACTTAAAAATACTTTTTTAATTAGTGATGTTCTCAATTTCGTTTAACTGTAGATTTCTCATTTCCCTATATAATCACCACCTATTATCATTTTGTGTGTGAAACATGTTACACAGGATACATCATATACACAATATACCCTAAGTCACATAAATGTACTAAATGAACTAAATATGAAATCTTTGTATCAGAGATTAAGCTGGCATCAAATTTGTTTTTCATCCCAATCCTTGCCAATGATTACAATTTGACAAATTATGTCTTTCTACATTGAGCAATTTTGTGCTAGCTTGGGTATATATGTGTCCTCATCACTTGTACATTTTGTGCTAACAAATTCATAACACCAATTTTCATGTTCATTGTCAAATACAATTCTTGTCCTATCATAGCACATTCACAAAATGTGACAAAAGCATTGCAAATAACCCATGATTAAAGTTAACTAGTGTAGATGATTAATATAAAACACCTCTACATGTAAATATCAATATTGTTAGCTTTAAATTCACTAAATACATTTGATTAAGTTATCTCCTTGCATATTGCTTAGATTGTGTGAGTATTAAATTGCATTTACTCTAAAATATTATAAAATGATGGTTGTTCTGTGAAACTATCAATAAGCCTTGCAGTTGTAAACTAGTTTAGTAATTGTGTTCTTTCATATTCTTTATACTCATGCTTTATGCTCCACAAAATTTTCTAGTACCCAATTTAAGTTATTTGAATTAAATCTTACCACCTAGAGACCAAACGAGACCATCTATGGTTGTACATAATTGTCGTTCAATGGAAAAAGGCAATGGTACAAAATTGTAGGTATGTACTAATATGATAACTAGAAAGGTTACATATTTTCATTAAATCAATATTATTGTAAATTTCCCATTATATTTTGTGCATGGACATGATAACATTTGGACTTTTAATGCCAAATGCATTATATAAAATATTTATAGATTTGTTAAAAAAGACAATGTTTCTATTTTTCTTATGTTAACATGTAACAACATTGTCTTACTATGAAATTCAATATTAATACTAGCCTCAACTTAAACACTAACTAAAATTAAAACAATTCATGGGAAAAATAAAAGTAAAAAGTGCTCACTTTATTACAAATTGCTAAACTTGAGCACTACATTGTTGTAATGTAAATCGTATAAGCGCGAAGGAAAGAATCACCCACCCTTATTTCACACCCGATATACATGTAAACCAAACATTTCATGCCCGAAAATTTAACAAGCCAAAACCACTAATTAATTGATTAATATATATTGTTGTATTGGAGGGAGGTGTGTGGAGGGGAAATTCATGCGGAGGTATAAAACATTACGGAAGGAAGTTTTTTTTCCTTGTTCCACACACCTATTCTCCCACAAAATACTTCTTTTTCATATGCATTAATAACACACTTCATTTAATATTTCATAATAAGTATTTAATTCACAAATATGAAATCATAAATGCACATAGTATTTAGGAACATTGAATACCAAGATTCAATATCTCTAGTTTTTAAATTATCAAATCCATCGAAAATAGTTTTGGAAACTACACATCAAATAATCAGAAATGTAGTTTTTCCACAACTCCTTCGCATCCTGATATCAAATAAAAAATGCCCACATCGACATAGTAGTGGAGAGACTTAATCACCTACCCTTAATTCACATCCGATATACATGTAAACCAAAAATTTCATGCCCCAAACTTTAATAATCCAAAATTGTTAAATAACTGAGTAATATGTAGTGTTGATATTTATGCAGAAGAAGCGTGGAAAGGGGAAATGTATACAATGATGCAAAATGTTGAGAATGATTGTTTATGTTCCTTACACCACACACATGTTCTCCCGCACAACACTTCTTTCTCACATGCATTAAAAGGAGGACTTTATTTAATATTGGATAGTAACTTTATGTTTAGATTAAAATAATTTCATGTTTGAGGAATAAAGTTTCCTCTACACCCCCGTTCTCCCGCACATACACCCTCTTATGCACATCCTTCATTTTGCACAGATTCATAGCTCTATGCATATGTTCTCTTACATAACTGAATCTATAAAAGTTTAAAATGGGAAAAAAACTTTAAATTGAAATAAGAGGTAAGCACATCAATTTTGTTGTCAATGTCATAGCACTCACTAACGAAACAACCAAAAATGTGAAATCACAAATGCACATAATATTCACGAATTATAAATACCAAGATTTGATGTTTCTGCTTTGATATTTTTTTAAAAGATCAAAGCCTTTGAACTTTACTAACCCAAAAATGTTAATTAATTGATTAATATGTATTATTGTGCGAGACGAAGATCTATAGGAATGTATGCAGCAATACGAAACATTGCAGGAAAAAAAGATGTGTTCCATGCTCTACACACCCCTTCTCCCACACAACACTTCTTCCTCGCACACATAAAAGAAACTTCATTTATTATTCGATAATAATTATTTAATTCACAAATGTAAGATCATAAATGCACATAGTATTTTGAATCCATGAATACAAAGATTCGGTCTTTCTACTTTGATATGGTTTTTTTAACGATCAAATCCTTTGAACATAGTAATGTAGACAGTTAATCTCCCGACCTTATTTCACACCTAATATACGCGTAAACAAAACTTCTTATGCCCCAAACTTTAATAATCCAAAATTTCTAATTAATTGATTAATATGTATTTTTGTGTGGGAGGGAGTTGTGCGGAAGAAGTGTGTAGAGGATAAATTTATGCGAAGGATCAGAACATTGCAAAA
>APFE031228656.1:18040-68639 GCA_000404065.3 Pinus taeda | reverse complement strand
ATATTACATAATAAATATTTAATTCACAAATGTGAAATCACAATTGCCTTTAGTATTCGAGAACCTTGAATACCAAGATTCATTGTTTCTAGTTTTTAAATGATCAAAGTCGTTTAACATAGTTTTGAAAACTGCACATCAAATCATCGAAAAAATTGTTTTTCCACAACTCCTTTGCATCCTAATATCAAATAAAATGATCCTACATCGACATAGTAATGGAGAGAATTAATAGCCATGGAACCATGCCCAAAACTTTAATAAGCCAAAACTGGTAATTAATTAATTAATATATAGTGTTGAGAGGTATGTGAAATAAGTGTGAAAAAGGGAAATGTATATGGGGATGCAGAACATTACAAATGAATTTTTATGTTCCTTGCTCCATACACCCATTCTCCTACACAACACTTCTTTCTCACACGAATTAAAAAGAGACTTCATTTAATATTGGATACTAAGTTTATGCTTAAAGTTAAATGATTTCATGTCTAAGGAATAAAGTTCCTTCTTCACCCCCATTCTCCTGCGCATACCCTCTCTTCTGCACATCCTTCATTCTACAGAGATTCACATCTCTATGCACATGTTCTCCCACACATTTGATTCTTAAAAGTTTAAAATGGTAAAATGTTTAAAATGAAATAAGAGGTAAACGCATTAGTGTCAATGTCAGTGTCAGAGAACTCACTAATGAAACACTCACAAATATGAAATCAAAAATGCATATAGTATTCGCGGACTGTAAATATCAAGTTTTGATGTTTCTACTTTGATACATTTTTTAAACAATCAAAGCCTTTAAACATAGTATTGCAAATAGTTAATCACCCATCCTTATTTCGCACTTGATATACACATAAAGCAAATTTTTCATGCCCCAAACTTTGGTATTGGATTGTAATTATTTAATTGACATTAAATAAAAAATGCACTTAGTATTTAGGAAGCTTAAATAAAACGATGTCATGTCACATAGTAGCGAGGACAGTTAATCACCCACCATTATTTCACACTCGATATACAGATAACCTAGACTTTGCATGCCTAAAAAATTAATAACCCAAAAATGTTAATTAATTGATTAATATGTATTGTTGTGTGGGACGTAGATTTCTAGGAATGTATGTGGAGATATGAAACATTGCAAGAAAACAAATTTTTTTCCTTGCTCAACACATGCCTTATCCTGCACAACACTACTTCCTCACATACATTAAAAAGACACTTCATTTATTATTTGATAATAAGTATTTAATTCACAAATGTAAGATCACAAATGCACATAGTATTCGGAAATGTGAATATTAAGATTCACTCTTTCTATGTTAATGAAATTTTTAAACAATCAAAACATTTGAACATAGTAATGCAAAAAGTTAATCTCCCATCCTTATTTCACTCCTGATATACATGTAAACAAAAATTTTCATGCCCCAAACTTTAATAATCCAAAATTGCTAATTAATTGATTAATATGTACTTTTGTATGGGAGGGAGGTTTGCGGAAGAAGTGTGCAGAGAGAAACATTGCAAAAGAAAGTTTATGTTCTTTGATCCACACACCTGTTCTCCCAAAAAATACTTCTTCCTCGCACACATTAAAAAGACACTTCACTTAATATTGCATAATAAACATTTGATTCACAAATGTGAAATAAAAAATGCACATAGTATTCAGGAATCTTAAATACTAAGATTCATTGTTTCTAGTTTCAAATGATCAAAGTTGTCAAACATAGTTTTAAAAACCACACATCGAATCATCGACAAAGCAGTTATTCCATAGCTCTTTTTCATCTCAATATAAAATAAAATGAGCCTAGGTCGACACAGTAATGGTAAGAGTTAATAGCCAACCCTTATTTTACATCCGATATACACATAACTAAAACTTTCATGCACCAAATTTTAATAAGCCAAAAACGTCAATTGATTGATCAATATGTAGTGTCGAAAGGTATGCAGAAAAAATGTGCAAAGGTGAAATGTATGTGGAGATGCAAAACATTGCAAATTAAATTTTTTGTTCCTTGCTTTGCACATCTGTTCTTTTGCACAACACTCATTTCCCACACACATTAAAAAGAGACTTAATTTTAATATTGGATACTAAATTTCTATTTAAAGTGAAAATAATATATTGTTTGCATAATAAAGTTTCTTATGCACTCCTGTTCTCCCACACAAACCCCCTCTTCCGCAAATTCATAGTTCTATGCAACTGTTCTCCCACACAACTAATCTGTAAAAGTTTAAAATGAAATAAGAGGTAAATGCACTAGTTGTACCTATCATAGTGTTAGTGCCATAACACTCATTGATGAAACACTTCCCTCCCCCATAAAGGACATGCTCAGAGCCTTATGTTAATGTTGGTGTCAGAGCACTCACCAATGGAATAACAACTTACAAAATTAACCTTTTTTTAATTTAAATTAATTTATCGAACACCGATAAATATTGAAAATAGATCATCCTTCACTAAGAGAATCATGTCACACCAAATTTTACTCAGCCCATAGAAAATTAAAAATAAGATTTCCAAAAATTAGAAAAAATAATTTTACCTTTACGAAAAAATAAGATTATTCCATATTTTCTTAAAACTTTGAATAAAATTTAAAAACCGGGCAAAATAATATAGGATCAATGTACGTTGACCACGACTAATAAAACAAGACTAATAATAATATACTTTGTGATATAAAGCTTCGGATTGAAATAATAATAAATGCACTTTCCAATAGTTACATGAGCTTACCATGAGAATATCTATGTTATGTGTAGAACATGTCTTGCTTCCTTTTTGAATTGCTTTGCTCAACTATTTATGTTTTTTATATAGTTTATTCAAGTGTATCAATGCTAAAAGGATGCGAGGGGTGCATGGTTTTGAGCCTTTTACTTCTAACCTAACTTCACATACACACGAGCCTACCTTTAATTAGAATCTCTAAAATTATCATAAAAGCATGAAGTTGTACTCTTTGCCGTATATGCTATTGAAGATAATTATTTTTATTGTATATGAAATTTAGTATAAATTTTTATTATTTTTATTGGATATTAAATTTAATATAAATTATTCATTATATTTTAAGTGTACATAGTATAGAGTTGGAAGAGTAAAACACATTAAAGGTGTTTTTTTCACATTTATTTATTTCACATTTATTTATCATGTGAACATGAATTTTACGTATATAATACATTTTTAATAGGTATATGATGTTTCTCTCATCTGGTCCAGGTATATGAATAGTAGTTATAATCGTTAATTGATGTATGATATAAATTAGACTTTGCAAGTTTTATGAGACCTCGCTAATATGAAGCATGTCTATGGAAGGAAGCTCATAAATGCACAAGGATGCATAGTATCACTTCATTGATATGAAGCATGTAGGTGAAAGGAAGTTGGCACGCACAATATTCAGAGAATGGCAACAAAGCCAAGAGTGCACAAGGAATCAACTATGATTAGGCAAAAGGTGCATGAGGGCATGTGGAGATATTCAAATTTGTATTAGGGTTGCATGAGAGGTGAAGCAAGGCACAAGAACGCAAGCCAAGAGTGCACACAAAATCAACCATGATTAGGCAAAAGGTGCATGGGGCATGTGGAGATATTTAAATTTGTATTAGGGTTCCATGAGAGGTGAGTCGAGAACAAGAACACAAACCATATAGAAGCATATTATATGAATCACAAGTCAATAAATGTATTTGAAATTTCAATCAAACATTCCTTCCCATTGTAAAACTGGCAATGCACGGTAAGACAAATTTCAATTTGATGCTTAGATCTTAGAAAAAATATAAATTGGTACACAAAATCATGAAAACTTTGCCAAACGTAGATCCCTTTCTTTCCTATATTTCCTCATCAAAAACTTAAGCATATCAGTAGTATGTAATCATCAAAAACTTAAGCATATCATTAGTATGTAATCATTGATAAATTAGATCACTAAAGAAAGAAGTGAATCATTGAAAGAAGATCTCTCAACCATTTTGTTAAGATATTTCCTCTACTCACTAAGTTGTGAAAACTAATGATTTAGGGTTGGATATCAACCAAGATTTCGCAGCAATGGATGGGTTTGATCATTTGATGAGCACCTTGAATTTATCAGTATACATCCGTTCACTATCATATCGTAAAAATATTCAACAGCAACGATTTACACACATTGCAAATGCTCACAAGTGATCTAATTGAATCTCTATAACAACCACCAATTTGATTCAATAACATACACAATCTTGTTCCCTTTCACAAACTACTTAACTTCTTCGATAAATTGATATTCAATGCAATTGCCTTTACGAGAATGGGAGCGACATTATACCGTGTCGCGGGGAAGTATTTGCTCTATAACATTTAAAGAAGGTTATTGAATACTAACCTCGCAAGAACACAACACGTTTCATGTCTTTGCATTGCATGCATGTCAAAGGTCCACAACATTAAGGTGTACTATCATCATATACCAAAATAGGGAAAAAGGAAAATTCTGTTGATTGCAGCAATTACCATGGACATTGGGCTCACCTCCCAAGTTTTAGTTGACCCATGCACCATATCCTCTATGTGCATGAGCATTGGCCTATATTTGGCTTTTAAAATAAATTAGATGCTTGAATCATATTATTTTGTCCACCCATGCACATTACATTGCTCATTGTTACATCCATGACACATTTTGATCCAACGATCTTCACCATCCCAAAACTCATTTGGTAAAGTCATTTCATTGCATCACCCAAAAATTTTGGTGGCTTTGCTTTCTCTTCTTGAATTTTGTTTTTGCATTGGCTCAATTCAATGATTGTGTTTTCAATGGAATCAAAGACACCAATCTAGTGTGGGATGGAATGGAAAATATCAATTTTATAATTCTTACGAAATCACGAACATGACGCAACATATGTTGAGCCATGCTCGGTATATGTTTCTACTTTGAATAATTCCATTTTTCTTTTAGTACCACATTTTATGAGAGGATACCCGCCCCTGAAATTCTACTTTGTTGAAAGCATCCTCCTTTTTCCCTGACTCATCACAAAGAAATGCAAGTAGGTGAATTAACTATAACATTGAGTTTACATCTTTGTTTTAAGAAAGTCCAGGTGAGTGAGGAAGTACCCAAAGAGAATTTGGCATTTATGACTAGCATTTATTACTCTAAGGCTTTAGGTTTTCTTATCTTTTTCTCATCATCAAATAGGGCTTTTCCATAACAATGTCTAGACTTCCATGGTTGAGAGAAGAAAATAAAAGCACATTTATGACTCTAAGGTTTTTAGGTTTTCTCCTCTTTTTCTCATCATTAAATAGGGATTCTCTCTATTGTAACAACAATGTCTAGATTTCCATGGTTGAGAGAAGAAAATACATGCACTAATGTAGATGGTTAGTAATACAAATATTGGGTTTTTCTTTCTTTTTTCATTTTTTTGTTAAAGGTCTACTCCTTTTAGGTTTATTGTCAACTTTATGACAAATCCATTCATCTCATCTAAATAGAATTGATGGCATTTACTTGTAAATATTTTTCATCAAGTTCTCCTTTGAAAAGAAAATGGTATTTCCCCTCTAATACCTTTAGTTAGAACATTCAAATTGGGTCAAAGCTACTCTCAAGATATTTCACTTCAAATTAAAACTAAGAGCTATAATGGAACTTAAAAATTACTATAAGTATGCCAAAGAACTGTGCAAATGATATATTATAAATTTCGAATTACTTATGGAATTGAGCATAACATAGTAATTTTGCATTGTAATCAAATCTATAGAATACAAGGACATTCATTTAATAATGGGAAAAAGCACAAAGTGAGGATTATTGTTTGTTACTAAACCAAAGGAGGAATATCATGATGTTTATATGTCACTAGGTAGTATTCATAGAAAGTAGGTGCTTCACCCTCGACTCAACATTTTAGTAAAATGGCTAAACATAGTTCAACAAATTAACCTCTCTAAAGGATGGAGTTTCAAGATAGATACAAAAACATATGTCGATGGATTTTCAAGATAGATATAAGAGCATATGCTAATTTTTCTTTTATGTATGTTGGAATGTTAGAAAAGGGATAGAAGGTTGCAAGGAATAGCCCACCCAACAACAAGTTTGATACCTTGGATGATGCCTATGAGGTAGTCCCTTATGATGATGCTTATGACCTAGTTCTTATGATTGAGACCCTATAGTAGATCCAGAACTAGTAGCCATGTTGTTTTTGCTACATGTTTAAGGTGAAGGTGGTTGCAAATGGATGCAAAAGCGCTTCTTGAAGAATAATCTTATAAAGATGATGGGAAGGAGGAGAACCAGGATGAAGACAGTCGAAAGGATGATAACAAGGATGATGATACTATTACCGCTCAAACTAGCAGGGGACCTAAAGGGGAATCCCTAAGGGAAAATCCTAGGCAAAGGGCAACAAATGGAGTCTTAGCCCACTGTCACCTTAGCTAAAGCTCCCTTCTATTTACGGACTTTCATCGATGGGAGGAGACCTAATATGTGTGGACTCACCAATGAATGATAATTCAGTGGATATGAGTGCCCCAAACCCTTTTCTAGAAGGTTTTGAAGAATGGGACTTGCTTGCTTTCTAAGCAAGGGACTATGTGCTTCTAGGGAAAGGAGGATTTTTCGGGTTAACTGTATGATGATAGACTTTGAAAGGAGTTTTCTCGAACCTAAATCCTTGTTTAAGTGTTATCCTGAATGGTTCTTGAAGAATAGTCCCTTGAAAGAGTGGGACCACACAAGACCAAGTGGATTTCGTCTAGGGTATGGGGAAGGTATGGAATAATCAAAGATTTTGTTACCCTAGACAAGGTGGGAAGGATCAAAGAAATTATTTGACTCGTTGATGTTGTTTGAACTTGGGAATTGCTAACCTTAGGGATGGAAGGGCAAGTTTTGGTCCTGGATCTAGGGCTTGGGTTTTCTCCCAATTCCAATGTCGAAATATCTTTAAATACGGAGGAGCACTTGAAGAGAGCCCAGCGCAGGAGACCCTAGGAGATCTAACTTTTTCAATGGCTAACTTGCTGGGAAAATGATGCCCTAGGCACACCAATGTGGTTAGACTTGGGAGAAATTGAAAGAATAGGAGTTTTGGTGACCGCCCATGGTAGATCAGTGCCTTAGGACTTGGGAGAATGGAGTCTATGTTGATTATATGTAATATTTCTTGGTTTCCAGTCAAGGAGGCCTCAATATTACTTCACAAACCCTCTCGATCAAGTGAGAGAAATCTAGTAGCTTTTATACTTCAAATGCACAACAGGAACGACTTGTCAAGGTCAAATTTTACCTCTAGGAAATTTCTCTCACACTACAAGGGTTAGTGTATGGATAGAATGTTATGATAGAGGCATTCCCACAATATTAAGCAACAATTTGCCTTAAAACAACGAAAAATTCCATCCAACATATATGACAAAGTAACAAGAATAGCACCAAAAATTGTGTACTTACAGTGCATTAGATTATATCCAACAAGTCACAAATGACAATAAAGAAGCTCCAAGAGAAGATAAACCAATAACCATACATCAAAATTCATCCATAAATGCTTCAATTCATCTTCCAGCAAAAATTGTGAAATTCTCTAAAGAAGAGAGAGATCCAATCCAAAGTAATGATACAAAATGATCTTACCTCACTGTATTTATACACATATAAGGAGTTCGAATTAGCCTCCTTAACCTACGTAAGCCCCAAAAATAAAATAATGTGCTAATAATACGACTTTTGGTGACACGCCCACCAAACTAGCTCATGAATGAAAAGATAAGCCTCTCAAGAGGTCAAATAATAATCTATGCATTTTGTAGGGACCTCTAAGAGGCCTAATGAGGTCCATAGGTGCCATAATAAAGAATAGGACCCTCAAAAGCAGTGGACAAGGGGTTGGCCCCTTGTAAGAACTTTTGGTGCTTCAAATGACTATGGGGGCACACAAGTGTCCTCATGGGTCTCCAAACAAATCGAAGATGTTTGTAGGTCACCCTCAAGGGCTGAGATGATGGTGTAGGCGATGCCACATCATCTTGGAAGTCTTGGATCATCTGCCAAGTGTATGGTCTAGATTTGGGGCTGGATGGGCATGATAGATCAAATACATCCTCCTCAACCAATAGGTGAACCACGAGCAATCTCTGAATGATTGTGGGGATCCATGGAGTGCACTTTGTTCCTGTGGAGGCCTATGGCTCTTATGCTCACCCTACATGTGCCAATGTATCCCTCTGGAGGGTTAGGACCCCGTAGAGGGAGACCAAACTCCAAATGGAAACCATCTACAATCTTGCATAAGATCCAATGTGTCCCTTGGGCTTCCAGTAAAACAAGCCATTTAAAGAAATCGAGAAAATGAGCTTACCTAATTATGGACCACAAGTGGGGACTTCATAATGGCTTGCCTTTCCATAATGGGCTTTGGGATCTGCCAATATCTTCTAAACTCCTAATGGGGTTACCCAAGTACCCTATTAGGTGGTTTCTACTTTTAAAGGGGATAATATAGTCAAGGTATATTTGTCAAAAGGTGGTGGCATGTGGCAGAGAGGTGAATGAGGTAGGTAATGAGAGGGGGCAACCCTCGATCACATGTTGGGCACAAAGGTAGCTAATAAGAGGGGAAGCCCATCCTTGGATTTATAAGGTGTAGGATGGATAAATCATGGTACATAAGGTGTACCGACCTTTATTTTTCACCCTCCTTTATATGACTTTTACCTTGTTATGATTTTCTTTGATTAAGTGCTCGAGGCTCAAAGGATTAGGGCATGATGTATAAAATATAACAGTGAATTAAACCCTTTAAGGTGGGGTAGTTCATTGCCCACCAAGGGTTCGAAAAATCATAGGTTCCTATATGATGAAGAGGCTCATAGAACCTGTTGGAACCTGGGTGATGGCCATGATGATGGGGTAGAGATCATGTATTGGTTTTTTCCCATGTGCTAAATGCTTTTGTCCTAACCATCTTTTGCATTTTGTGGTACTTTTCTTATGGAATGTGGCCATATATGTTTTAACTTCCATTTAAGCTGCATCAGCCTCTGGGCTTCATTCCGTGCCATTGCCCAAGGTTTGGGCAAGGGGAAGGGGTGAGCTGACCTTATGTGGACCCGATGGAGAAATGTGGACCTAGGTGGGAAAAATGATGGATGGGGTAATGATGAATGGAAAGAGGGTAATATGAGTGAACAAGGGAGTGGGACCGTGCAACCAAAATCGAGGTTTCCTGTAAAATACCATCCCTGGAACCAAATGGTTAGTAAGAGAGATCCCATGGGACTAGAATTCAAGGTTAATGCCTAAAAGGGGTCTAGGGAACAAAAGCACAAACCTAAACCATTCTTTCTGCCAAATCCCCCCATTAATCCATAACGAGAAGTGTCCATGATAAGCAAACCACAATACTCAATTTCAAAATGACAAGGCATACCTTTAGATTCGGGAGGCCCACCTTCAAACACATGATCATTGCAGATCGTTGAAGGACCACACGGTTGGCTCAGGTGGCGAAGAAAATGGCACAATGAGCTAGTTGATGACTGCAAAATGTTGCACACTGCTAGCTGAGGACCATCTTGGAGAAAAAAATTCTCCTAGGGATATTACCCATAAAATGGTGGGTAACAAGTACCAAGCACAGGAAGACTCCACCACTTCATTTGTAGAGGTAACATTGACCTTACATTTTCCATGTAAAAATTCATGCATGGATGGAAATTTTGTTGAGTGGAAGCTTCCCATGCTTGGAAGGTTGTATTAATAGTTCTACCTAGTAGCAACTCTATTGTTAGAAAATGTGGACTGTGAGCTTCTCACTACATTGCTTGCAACAATGTGAGAACATAATTATTGAATATTATTCACAACCTAACTACTAACCCTAGTGGTTGGTCGCTAAGTGTGAGAAGTGAAAATGACCAATGATAAATTTGGTTCTTTATATTGATTTGTTAAATTTGAAAATTCCAAAAAATAATTCACATACACATGGACAATAAAGTCAAATAAAAAAATATTTAAACCAATTAGAAATTGGATTTACAAATGACTTTATTTTTAAAAATAAATCCACTTAACATAGAATTTCATATCAATTTTAGATATCATTATAAATTTCATACAAATAATGACACTACTGGTCTATTGGTCTATTTAGGAATATAATTTCTAAAATTTCCATTCTTTAAAAATATATATATATATATACTATATATATATATAATATATATATATATATTTTTAATATTAATCTATTCTCAAATAAAATTCCAAATTTCCATTCTTAAACAAATGTATAAATACTTTAAATCTAATATCTAATAATATTATAGAATAGTATACATAATGTAATAGATGAAATGGAAGATTTCCAAACAGCTTTTCTATTTCAAAACAAGAATAGCTGCGTAGCAGCTAGTCCCTGTAAAGCACATGGAATGGGTCTAGTGTCTAGATGTGGCTTGCTCGCTTGTGGGGGCGAAAAGCTGGGCTTCAGCACTGAACTAGTCATAATGTGATTAGCGAGATATAAAGAACGATAAGCAGACAGCCAACTGAACCGTTCACCATGCTTTAGTGGCAACCATGCACCTATGTAAAAACCAGTTGATCCAGCACCAGTCTGATATGATCCAGTCAATTCAAGCACATCTTGCAACAATTTACCCTATGTAAGTAAGAGAATAGGTAAGCGCAAGCCTTATAAGCCGCCTTAACACTCATAATCAGTCTGATAGCAGTTAGTCTCCTTTCATTCCACTGGCACAGTTTACCTGGATCTTTGTCTTGAGGCATAGCAATTACGACACAGATAGTTATGTTGCAGGATATTCTATAACATATACAAAGAGAATTCCGCATTGAAATCGTCGTTCTTGACTATAAATTGGATGAAATTAAGGTTGAATTCACCTGGGAGCACTAGTTTCCATAAGAGGATGTTGAACCTAGTGCTATAACAACTCGCAACAGAGGAATAAACAATGATGGAACGACACAGTAGGATTAGGAATATGTTGTTTGAAATTTTCACTGCAAATTTTGTCATGGTCCTGAAGCTGTCATAGCCTCTGCCTGAACTCTTCACTGTGTGTTCTGTTTTTCTAACTCAGATTGCCCTAGCCTCAGTTCCAAATCTTGATTCCGCTTTCGTATCGACGTTGATCTGTTCATGATGGCCCACAACAGAGGATGTAACTTGAAAAGAAAAGAGGTGAACATCAACAAAACTTTAAGAAGATTATAGTTTATTGCACTCAGAAAAGCCAGATTCTGTTACAACCTGGTAAGATCTCAGACAGGATTATGCCCAATTTTAGAGTTAAAAGGTATCTATGCTAATTATATTTGTGAAGATATACAACCTGGTGTGAATGGTACATGCTCATCAGATGTTTTTGGCATGAGAGAACAGATGAAATCATCAGCATATCCTTTGTAAGTATGCAAAGAAGCTACCTTTCCCAGAATTCCTACACAAAAAAAATTATATCACAGATTTGGTACTATTATTGAGACAAGGAGTAAATCTTCGTATAACATCATCATGGAACATATTAATACTACTGTCTAAGGCATAACGAGCAAAACTATCCGTTGTATTCTGGGGAAATTATTGAAAGCCAATGAAGGTCTTCTAGTTTACCTGGATCTTTGTCTTGAGGCATAGCAGTTAAGACACAGATAGTTATGTTGCAGGATATTCTAGAACATATACAAAGAGAATTCCGCATTGAAATCGTCGTTCTTGACTATAAATTGGATGAAATTAAGGTTGAATTCACCTGGGAGCACTAGTTTCCATAAGAGGATGTTGAACCTAGTGCTATAACAACTCGCAACAGAGGAATAAACAATGATGGAACGACACAG
The DNA here is from genome assembly GCA_000404065.3 of Pinus taeda. Taxonomy (NCBI): domain Eukaryota; kingdom Viridiplantae; phylum Streptophyta; class Pinopsida; order Pinales; family Pinaceae; genus Pinus; species Pinus taeda. The sequence continues at coordinate 56,715 of APFE031228656.1, read as the reverse complement.
TAGGATTAGGAATATGTTGTCTGAAATTTTCACTGCAAATTTTGTCATGGTCCTGAAGCTGTCGTAGCCTCTGCCTGAACTCTTCACCGTGTGTTCTGTTTTTCTAACTCAAATTGCCCTAGCCTCAGTTCCAAATCTTGATTCCGCTTTCGTATCGACCTTGATCTGTTCATGATGGCCCACAACAGAGGATGTAACTTGAAAAGAAAAGAGGTAAGTAGGAACATTTTTCTTAATGGCGAAACATCAAAATGTTTCGTGGCTTTGATTGCAATAATTCTTATCATGTTTGCCCTGCAAGGTTAGAATGATGTTATTAGCTGTAATTTGTATTTTAGGATAAACAATACTGGTTGATTAGAAATATTGACCCAACTTATTAGTTAAAAATATCTACCCAACCTCGCTAGACTTGGACATTTTTATTATTCACTATGTTATGTGGAATAAATTCAATACATTCATTTTTTTTAATCATTCATTTGAGGCTCGTTATAAAGTATTTCATTGCCTTCCTTATCACTGCCAAAGTGACAATGATTGTCGAGTATTCAACAAAACACATTCTATTTGATTGAGCCGGGGTCATTTTCAATTATGGCAAAACTAGGCTTCAGATTATATTATGATAAAAAGACGTCCATGGACCATTTGGGCCCTCCCATGAGCGCCACATGCCTCACCTCCTCCATAACATAACATGCAGGGCGTAAACCATGCCACTTAACATCGTATCATGGTAATATGTCTGCTAATATGTCAATACAGGAGACATCACGATAATCGAACAACCCAGGAACTAGATCATAACAGGAAGATACTTGTACAGAGAGACCTGTCATGGGAAATTGAAGGTTCTGTCGCTACTGCTGCCGTTGAGTGATGCAATCACCGGAATCGAAACTCACCTCCCCAGCAGGCAGTGGCTTAAGAGAATTCTCGCTATTGCAAACCACTGGTTGTTCGCATTCCGTCTTCAAAAAGGCAAACTCAGCTGAAATCCCTTCGTTGATTCTCTTATAACATCAACCTCCCCCTGCAATTATATCAGATAAATGACATTGTTTTTCCTGTTATAAAAAACTTAAATTATGTTTCAGTTAGCTGAAATCTAAGGGTAATTAGATAATTACCTGTAAAAAACTTAAATTATGTTTCAATTAGTTGAAATCTAAGGGTAATTAGGTAATTACCTGTTCTGTATGTTCATGTAAAAGAAAATATCTGCCATGGGTCACCAGCACTGCTCTTAGCAATTCCTGGTAACTGCAATGTTTCCCGGCCATTTGCTTGCCTGAAGGTAACAATTGCGATAGTTATAACGGTGCTATGTTTCTTTGGAACAAATACTCTGGCCTTTTATGCCGGTGCCATCCACGACGTGCCCAATTTTCAGCATAGCCCCCTCATTGACCGACTTGCGCGCTTTGCCTTGAATGAATTCAATAAGCAACAGGTTTGTATGTGTGCCTATTCCCATTTCTTTCTTGAAGGGAACAGTAATTGCATTCTCTTACATTTTTAGATTCTTAACAAGATTTGGGTTTTCATTGGCAATAGTTGTTTTGGGGAAGAAAAGGCTAAAATTGTGTGTTGTAATGCAGCAAGGAAAGGCTACTCTGCCCGCTACCAGAAACCATAAAGGCCTTACTATTTATAATGACACCTATATGAGCTATCAAATCATAAGCATCACCTCATTGGAATTTAAGCATCAAAGCAAACATATACATAGGTGGCAGAGTCGGGAGCTTCGGTGGTTTCCGCTGAGGAACCAATTGATCGAGATCGGTTATTCAGGGCATCTTAGATTTATTACTGATTGTTTCTGAAAGAACGCCGATGAAATAAATTGTTGTAAATACATAGAGTTGAAAAGTCAATTGATGTAAACCCCGACACAGACTTGGACTAAATTCTTCATTGATTGCTCATAGAAATAAGAGAAAAACAAAGCTTCTTAACACAACAATTTCAGAAAGAAAAAAAAATGGGTGCGAGGCTGAATTAAGAACAAGTACCTGGGATCATTGCAGAAAACAGTGGGCGTCCGATGGATGCACGCAAATGCCGCGGCTGGGAAGCATCCTTACCTCGTGATAGTTCTTGGACTGGTCTACCTCGTCTCGTACTTCTATTGATGGGTTGATAATGGACTGCCCTCGCTAGATGGTTGTCGGGCTAATAAGCAGTATCCTGTACCTCATGATAGTTCTTCGGCTGGGAAGCATCCTTACCTCGTGATAGTTCTTGGGTTGGTCTACCTCTTCTCGTACTTCTATTGATGGGCTGATGACTGTGACAAATGTTACAGTGTGGCACCTGGTATGGAACCTGTGGCATGTGGTATGCAACCTGTTAACCTGTATGACACCTGTTATATGCAGACAGAACCAGACATAACCGGTGCGTACAAAGCGGTGGGTACAAAGCAATGGACACTACAAACAATACAAACTGCAAACAATCCAAACTAATGCTAAGAAACGCTAACATTAAAACACGAAATCCTGACGGTCAGCAAAAATAAACAAGCCTAAGGAAAATAATCTAAGCTCCGGCCTCTCCCGCCTCGGGAAGAGGCCAAATAAGATGGCAAACCTGAGCACTTTGGTCATCCTGGCACACACCATTTCAAAACCTTACTCTAATCAACGCATTCTCCGAAATAGCACCTTGATTTAATGCTAAATCAACTAAAACAGATTACTATAATCCCTGGCCATTGCTAGATGACAAGGACTAACTGGCCATTGCCAGATGACAAGGACTAACTAGTGTTTATACCTCCACTCTTCCCTAACTTCAAATTGTCAGACCTTTCTTACAAATTTGAATTTACAATGAAAAACTATAATCCCAGCAAAGAAGACACGGAGTACTAATAATAATAATCAGTGAATTTACAATGAAAAACTATAATCCCAGCAAAGAAGACACGGAGTACTAATAATAATAATCAGTGCTCATGTCTATACAGTCGGAAAGTGTGTTGTATAGTACATGTTCAAATTTACGGTACCCAAAGTGTTACTAGCACTTTTCCAAGCCATTGCATCTCATGGCGAAAAGTGTGGCCCAGCACATTTCTGCTATGAGGGCTAAACTTTTGCTTCTCTTACCGTTTTCATCTTTTCCCATAAAATGCCACCTGCCACCTTTAGATATGAAAATTTACGGTGCGAAACCACGTAGCAACAAAGGTGGCAGCCTGCCATCGCCCCTCAGTCGGAATCCATCGATTCATCAAGCCAAGAAGCTGAAAAATTATAGTATATGTATACCCAACTGTAGCTTCCACTTACCCAAACTGAAAACAAAGGCAAGACGCTGAAACACATCCCGTGTGTAGTAACAAAGTGGATTGATTCAATACGAGAAGAAGAATTCCATGGAAAAAATGACTAAGAGGGAAAAGAAAAAGGAAGAAAAACTCCAGCGGGAACTTGAAGCGATTGAAGATCATCGCTCGGTGGCATACAAGGCTGGGACACCGCTGTACGCAGGAAAGATCTCTGAAACGGACCAAATTCATCTCTTCAACGATATGAATCCAAAGTCGAGAGGCCAGCAAACTTGTACTGATTCTCCTGAAGAATCTAACCATGTGGAGGATACTGTTTCATATCCCTTTCCACACCCCATTCCTCCCAAGGTCCTCAGGTGATGTTGTTAATGGTCATATCACATGATAAATTTTAGATTGATTATGTTCTCATCATTATTATATAAGCATTTTTTGATTTGTGGGGATCTTGGGTGTAGGGAAGAAAATGATCCAGAAGTGAGGGAGGGCATTGAACAAATTGGCGGTGGCCCTGGTGAAGTCCGAGACATTGATGGGAGGCTCATTACACCAGAAGATGCAAGAGTGTACGTGTCTGGTCTTATGATCTGATTGAATTTTTTTCGGTGGCTTAGGAAAAAAAAAAAGAGTCCAGGGAAAACTGAAAAGTTTATGCTTCTCACAAACACTTGTAGATGATATGATATCCTTATAGTAATTTTTTCCCATATTTGTGCTCACCCACCAGATTCGAACAGAGACTCCTTGCATTTTGAACAGAAACTCTATGATACTCTTTGCATATTCGAAGAGAAACTCTCTTCATAGTGCGCTTATTGCTCCTTATTCATGTAATTCTGATAGTCCACATGCTATTGCCTGTCTATGTTCACATCAATTAGTACATCTCATCACCCCCTAAAGGTTGTTTGTTGCTCACTTAGATTCGTACATCTTACCACCCCTTACCAATGTAATTCGAACAGGGTACATGGTGATACAGGGCACGTGATAATCCTCGTCGGCGATGGGCGTGCTAATCCTCGTCACAGATGGCAAACTAGCTTTAAATGCTATATAGGTTAGATTAAAGGGTGGATTAAAGTTAGATTGAGGGTGATTAAATGCTACATAGGTTAGATTACAGGGTGGATTAAAGTTAGATTGAGGGTGATTAAATGCTATATAGGTTACATTAAAGGGTGGATTAAAGTTAGATTGAGGCTGATTAAATGATATATAAGTTGAAATATAGGTTGGATTAAATCCTATAACCTATATAGAAATACATTACATTATATACACATTACATTAGATATAAGTTAGATCAAACACATTATATTAGGTTCGATTTGAATCCTATATGCTATATAGGTTTAGATAGATTGAGGGTGGATTAAATTTTAATTAAATACATTATATATAAGTTAGATTAAACACATTATATTAAGTTGGATTGAATCGTATATGCCATATAGGTTAAGGTTGATTAAATGCTTGAGCTTGCATTATATACTATATATAAGTTGGGAAATTTAGGTTTGATTAAATCCTATAAGGTATATAGATTGAGTGTGGATTAAATACATTATATGATATATATAGTCTGGACTCTGAGCTATATAGATTGAGGGTGGAATAAATACATCACACCAAATAAATAGTCTGAGGTTGGATTAAATACATATAAGTTCCGAAATATAGTTCGGAAATACAGCTATATAACGTTGAGGTTGCATTCGATGCTATGTATAAGTTGAGAAAGGTTGAAAAATATATCAAGGGATCCTATATATATTTTATAATCTTTTCCATAATCTATAATCAATGGAAATACATGTACAAAATATATATATATATTAATATATATATATATATATATATATATATAGATATATATATATATATATAATAATAATAATAATAATAAAATAGGCCTATACAATATATTGAACTGAATATATTTTAATATAATGGAATATATTGCATTGAATATATTTTAATATTATATATATTTTGGATTAAATATATATACACAATAATGAATTGAATATATCCTAACTGTATATCTCAATACTATATAAAATATGCAGATTGTGACATACACTTTAATATGCAATATTTGAATCCTATGTATATCTCAATCTATAATCCAATATTTTGGATCCTAATTTATATAAAATAAGCAGATTGTGACATACACTTATGCAATATTTGAATCCTATGTATATGTCAATCTATATCTGTACATCGATTTTATTTATTTGGATCTACATCGTTGATCTATAAACTATTTAATGCAGGTGTTGCAGGCGTCTTTATGTCTGATTGCTGATTTCCTGAATCCGCAATCAGCTCGGGGGGTGTTTGCCTGGTGCTTATCGTTATTTATGTATATTGTTTGTTGTTATGAGTTATATCATATTGCTTATTTGCTGAACCTATACAATATTTAATCCATCGCATCGCTCGTTGCGGGGGTGAATATTGTTTGCCTTAATATTATTTATCACCATTGCAATATTTACTACATTTGCATTGCTCGTAGCGGGGTGAATATTGTTTGTCTTAATATTATTTATCATCGTTGCAATATTTAATACATTTGCATTGCTTGGGTTAATTTTGTTTGCCCTAATATAACTTACCGTTGTAGATCAGTTCGTCTCGCCGGCCCCAAAGATTATACAAACGATTCTAACCAGAGATTTTGTAAAATCTTTTGGGCTTTGACGGGTTGTGATGGTTTTATAAACCAATTTGAGCTACTCTAACGAGTCATTTTAACAAGCGCTCTTGGGCTTTGACTGGCTGTGATGGTTTTATTAATCACTTTGAGCATTATATATAATATACGAGGCATATAGTGATCTGTAGATTAGTGCGGCTCTCATTGGCCCTCAGTGGCCACTAGTGCGGCTCTCACTAGCCACTAGTCCTTGAAGAAGTATACATCAAAACACATTGTATACATCAAAACACATTGTATACTGTTTTGGTAAATATTCCAAAACAGTAACTAAGATCTCACTGGGGAAATTACTATAAAGGTGCGTTGATTTTTCCAACACCCCTCACAACCAACCTAGGAAATCGAACTTGGGTCCAAGCTCTAATATCATGTGGAGGTAAAAGTTTCAAACCAGCAACTAGGATCCCCAGGGTGGAAATTACTGATTTTATAGTGGAAATTACTGATCCATGGTGGAAATTACTGATTTTCTAGTGGAAATTATTGATTTTATAGAGGTGTGGTGATTCTTCAACACCCCTCACCTTCAAACACCCCTCAAAACGCAACCCAGGAAATCGAACCTGGGTCCAAGCTCTAATATCATGTGGAGGTAAAAGTTTCAAACCAGTAACTAGGAAGCTCTAATATCATGTGGAGGTAAAAGTTTTAAACCAGTAACTAGGATCCCTAGGGTGGAAATTACTGATTGGAAATTACTGATTTTACTGATTTTATAGAGGTGTGGTGATTCTTCCAACACTCCTCAAACTCAACTAGGGGAATAGAACTTTTGATACCATGAGAAAGTTTTAGGTTACACCAAAATCCCCACGTTTTGGTAAACATTCCAAATCAGTAATTAGGATTCCCAATGGAAATTACTGATGGATTCCCCCTGGAAATTACTGATAGATTCCCAGGTGGAAATTACAGGGTGGAAATTACTGATTTTCCCAGGGTGGAAATCACTGATGGATTCCCCTAGTGGAGATTTACTGATGGATTCCCAGGGTGGAAATTACAGAGTGGAAATTACTGATTCTATACAAGTGCTAGAGGTAGTGGTGCTGTTATACAAGTGCAAAAATTACTGATTTTCCCAGGGTGGAAATTACTGATGGATTCCCCTAGTGGAGATTTACTGATGGATTCCGAGGGTGGAAATTACAGAGTGGAAATTACTGATTCTATACGAGTGCTAGAGGTAGTGGTGCTGTTATACAAGTGCTAGAGGTGCTGTTATTGTAATAGCATACACTAATCTACAGATTAGGGCGGCTCTCACTGGCCATTAGCTGTGATGGTTTTATAAACCAAATTGAGCTACTCTAACGAGGGATTTTAACAAGCTCTCTTGGGCTTTGAATGGTTGTGATGGTTTTATAAATCAATTTGAGCATTATAATATACAAGGCATATGGTGATCTGCAGATTAGTGCGGCTCTCACTAGCCACTAGCCCCGAGGGACTGTGATAGCATATTAGTGATATAGAGATTAGTGCGACTCTCACTGGCCACTAGCCCAAGGGACTGTGATGACATTCTATCCAGTCCCTTGGACTTTAATTGGCTGCAATCGTTTTATAAATGATCTCACAACTCCTCGGGCTTTCATTGGCTGGATGGTTTTAGATAAACTTGAAAATTGATGGGCATTTATAGTTTTATAAATGCATTTGATTTATTTATTTTTGTCTCTAGTGCTATATATAGATATGGATATATATAGATTGAATGTGTTTTATATATATATATATATATATATTTTGAATATGGATCACTTAATTGGATTGTCTAGGAGCAAGAGTTATTTTTTGGGAAATATATTAGTAAATATATTAGTTTATTCATGATATTCCTATTTGAGTTGCTCTTCGCTGTCTGTCTGACTGCAAGTATTTAATACTCTTTGCTCTGTGTCTGATTGCAAGTATTTAATACAGATAAGGAAGGCGGTGAATATGGAATTATGTTTAAATGTTGGGTATGGCTGTGAATATGGAATTAGGTTTAGGTTTAAATGTTCGATGATTTTGTACTACGTGACCTTTCATAAATACAGTATAGATAAGGATGCTGTGAAATACAATATAGATAAGGATGCCGTCTTCGTGATTCCGAATATATTGGGAAATATTTAATATAGATAAGGATGGCTATGAATATGGAATCAGGTTTCAATATTGAGTGGTTTTGTACATGACATTTCTAGAATACAATTAGATAAGGATGGTTGTGAATATTTAATTAGGTTTCAAAGTTGCTTTTCGAAATCTGTGGTTGCCAAATATTCGGAAATAGTTTCAATGTTGGGTGGTTTTGTACATGACATTTCTGGAATACAATCTAGATTTAGATTTCAAAGGTGGTTTTGTACGTTACGTTTCCGTTGCTTTTCGGAATCTGTGATTGCCAAATATTCCGAAATATTTAGTACAGATGAGGATGGCTGTGAATATTTTTCTGTAATACCATCTAGATGAGGATGGCTGTGAATACTTTTCTGTAATACCATCTAGATGAGGATGGCTGTGAATATTTTTCTGTAATACCATCTAGATAAGGATGGCTGTGAATATTTAATTAGGTTTCAATGTTTGGTCGTTCTGTACATGAAGTTGAGCATGATATAGATAGATGGGTGATTATATGATGATCAGGATTCAAAGGAAGGAAGCAGAATGCCTTTATCCGACGGGCAAAGGAAGTTTGTCTGCAAGAGCACAGTCTGCTGCAGCTGCTAATGTCAGGGAAGGCAAAGTCGAGGAAAATGCTGGACCTTGCGCAACTCTCAACATGCATGTAGTTGGAAGTATCGATGACGTGTAATTACTGTCTCATATCTTTTGAGAGACAGCCCGTCCAGTATTTTTCGAATCGTTGATTCGATTATTAAGAGTTTGACGGTATTCCAGTTTCTTTTAGGCAATAGTGATTGCGAAAGAGTTTTTCTTATTAGAGCATCTTTGCAAAGAGTTTTGCCGATTACCTTTTATCTTTGGAAACCACGAAGAAACAACCAGTTGTTTGTTTGGGATATACTGAGAATTCAACATTTCTTACGATTTGGGTTATATATTGTGTTGACAAAATATCTTTATCTTTTAGTATGTAAGTGAATTGGGCGGACATTATTGAACACACATATAAAACTCTTTCACAGCATTATGTGCACCTTATAAAATGTGGGAATTCAACCGTGTACCTTATAAAATGTGGGAACCTTATAAAAAAAAATGTGTGGGACAGTAAAATGATATATGTAAATACAACCGTGTACCTTATAAAATGTGGGAACCTTATAAAAAAATGTATGATATATGTAAATACAACCGTGTACCTTATAAAATGTGGGAACCTTATAAAAAAATGTGTGGGACAGTATAATGATATATGTAAATACAACCGTGTACCTAAAATGTGGGACCTTATGAAATGTGGGAATTCATAATAAATATCAAAAATAATAATTTTATTATACATTTTATACTATAATATATTTTACATATATTTTTTATTATATATTTTATACTATAATCTATTTTACAGTATTTCACATACCTTATTGCAGGTCACATTCTTAGTCCATAAGATTAAATCTATTAGTAGCAGATAAGATATCAGATATCAAATATATTTTATTAGATAGTAGATAAGATTTCACATATCGACAGTATAATGATATATGTAAATATATGTAACTACAACCGTGTACCTTATAAAATGTGGGAACCTTATAAAAAGGTGTGTGAGACAGTATAATGATATATGTAAATACAACCGTGTAGCTAAAATGTGGGACCTTATAAAATGCGGGAATTTATAATAAATATCAAAATAATTATTTTATTATATATTTTATACTATACTATATTATTAATATATTTTTTATTATATTTATAAAAATAATTTTTTATTATCTATTTTATATTATTAATATATTTTTTATTATAATTTTATACTATAAATATATTTTACAAAGTGTTCACATAGCTTATTGGCAGGTCAATTCTTAGTCCATAAGATTAAATCTATAGAGATTTATTCAATTTTATTAGTACATATCTATTCCAAGGTGAGATCAGTTGGATAAGAATTAAATCTACGGGAAGATTTATTCCAAATTTATTTTAATTTTATTAGTAAGTTGGATAAGATTAATTATAATAATAAAAATTCTCGGGATTTAATTTAATTTAAATTTTTTTTTATAGTAAGTGGATAAGATTAAATTATAATAATAAAATTTTGGAGATTTATTTTAATTTAATTTAATTTATCGTAATATTAAAATATAACGATAATAATATTAAAAACAATTTTATTTTATTATATATCTCATAATATAATATATTTTACATTTTTATAAGAGAGAGCTTCTAACATAAATCACAATGAAAAGACCTTTGTTGACGCGTTTCGAACCAACTAGTGTGGTTCATCGTCAGGACAAGTTGAAGAATCATATCTGGCCTAGCATGTTAAATAGACTGTGCATAGACTCCAACAGCTAATTTGGACTCTAAAGCCAGGTCAAAATTATATTAATAAATTTAATATTATTTTTATTTTAATAATCTTAAGATTAATAATATATTACTCTAGATCTATAAATAAGTAAAGTTAGGTAAAATTAGTACATGAGAGAATAACTAAAAATTCTGAATGTTATTAAAATTATAAAAGAAATAAATTAAATGTTTTATTTAATAATATCCGTTCCTAGTTAAATTAATAAAGGTAATCGGTTGTTATGATGTAAGTAAATGAGTACTAATATTATTAGGATATATAATTTTAATGGTAAGTTTCAAGCCTTAAGTTACCCATTTGTTAATTTATTTACTAAATATATATATAAATTAGTTTGATGAGGTAAACGAAGAGTTAATAATCATGAAAGAGTTAAGTTAATTTGTATTTAATTTATTAATTAATAATAATATACATATCAAGAATATCTATAGGATTATATTTATTACTTAATTTAATTATTGTTTATTAAGATAAATCCATCAATATAAATATATTGAAGGGTATTAAAACTTAATTTAATGTAATAGATAGTTTAGAGATTTAGATAGGAGAGATATCTAGACCTATTCTACTTTATTATCGATAATTAAATAGATAGTTAGATTGATTAGAAAATAAAATAAAAATTAGTAATGATAATAAAGATAAAGCTATAAATATAAGTGTAAGTAAAATAAATAAAGTTAGAACCAAGAATAAATAGTAACTAACTACGCAACAATGATAACCTCATGAAAGCATTAAATAATTATATAATACAAAAATCCTACAGCTCCATCAAATCAAATAACTGAGATTATAAATATGTGAATATATATATATATATATTATATATTTATTAAATAATATAATGAAGTTGCAATTATCCAAAATTAAGAAGAATGATAATCATAATGATAATACTCATAAACAACTAAAGGAGAATGCACAGACGCTCATTATCTATATCTAAAAATAAATTTATATAATATAGGAGATTCTACTATACGAACAGAAAGAAAACAACCTGGAAGAGCGACAAAGAGACACAGGAGGCGAAGAACAAGAGAAACTCTAAAGGAAACCTTAAGAAGACAGAGCGGGGATCCAGCACCTACTTACCTTCCAGCCATCATCTCTGTTGAGATTGTTAGGCCTCTTTTCAATTTCTATAGCTTCCCTTAACTTACGATGATGGAAATGAGCCACCTTGGCAATGACCTTGGCCTCCTCAATACAGACATGATGCCTGGTCTTGTCCACATGCTCTGTTAAGGCTGAAGACTTTGTTCTCCCATGTCTTAGGTCAGTTGCATGCTCGCAGATTCTTTGCTCGATGGAGCGCCCTGTTTCTCTTATATAGGGCATCCCACATGAGCAAGGAATCAAATACACACCCTTCATGTCCATAGGGTTAACCGGATCTTTCACCGACTGAAGGGAATTACGAATGGTTTTGAGGGGCCTGAAGGTTGAGGGAATATCAAACCTTCTGAGGATTCGAGCTATCTTGTCTGTGGTCCCCTGGATATAGGGAAGATGGACACCTAGATGGCGTTCCTTAGGTTCTTTCTTCTTAAGCGCATTTCTAGAGGCTTTAAGGAAAGCTTTAGGTGCCTACTATATCCGTTTTCCACAATGACATCAAGGAGGTGGGATCTCTCTCTATCCAGGCTCTCCTTATCCGAAATCCTGAGGGCACGAGTGGCCAAGGTGTTGAGAACCCCCATCTTCTGAGCAGGGAAATGACGGGAATCGGCGTGAAGATACTGCTCCGTGTGTGTTTTCTTGCGGAACACGAAGTGGGAGAGAGAGCTGTCCTCCTTCCTAGAGATAAGAATATCCAGAAAAGGGAGGCTGCCATTGACCTCTTTTTCCATGGTGAACTTAATAGCTGAGGACTGGCCATTGAGGTGATTGAAGAAATGAACCAGCTCCTCATGGCCATGGGACCAGATGACATTAGTGTCATCTACATACCTTTTCCAGAGCTTCGGAGGGAGAAATTCAAAAACATCCAAATTCCAATTATTTTTATCTTATAGATTTGAGGCTTCTGTGATCTACATTTTTTATGGTGATATCTTCCAGAGCGATCGCATTCATGTTTTCTTGGAATCGACGTTTCAAACCAACCATTGTGGTTCATCATCAGGATCAGGTGAGTGAATAAGTCAGAACCTCAAGGGATCAATAAATAGAGGAGAGGGTTGGGAAGTGAGTGAAAGGAGTCGAGAGGTTTACTATGATATGATTTAGTTTATTAATTAGTTAATGATTTTCAAATTTTAGATTTCTTATAATATTTAAATTATTCTAACAATTATATATTTTTTTTTTTAAATCTACAAGTTTAACTACTATTATAATAATTCTAGGCATTAAAAAGTGAAAATTACAAAACAAGTAATCATATCATTAGAAACCTTGCAGATGCTTTTAAAATATTTGGTGTATCATGAGCTATGTCACTTATGGTAGGTATCTTATGGCATGCTGACTATGTGTCTCACTTTGAAAAGTATCACTTATGTACATTGGTTATGGGCATCACTTAATTCATAAATATAATCAACAAACAGAGTATCCCAAGGAATATGCATAAAGAGAAATATTAAAGTGCATAAAGTGCTAAAAAGAGAGGCATCAACCTCTTGTTAACATTGGGGATTGGTTAATAGTAAGTACAAGTTCCCTACATATCATCTCATGTATAATGGTCAATTTAGATTATGTGTGTTTCTTATGGTATATCAATTTTTTTATTTTTTATTTTTTATTTATTTATTTATTATTATTATTATTTTAACTAGATAAAAAGTTACATTGCATATGCCATAGCATTCCTTTGTTGTCATGAGAGATATCATACAGCTACTTCAAAAACAACTGAACTGTCCTTCCTGAGAAGAACCATCTGTCTATGTATCTTCTAAAAACGAAAAAACTTAGTCTTTTTTCGTTTTCAGCCATAATGCTTAAGGGACCTTCCAAAATATACATAATCAAGTCTAAACCCAAGTCTCCTCAAAAGAGGAAAATGACCCATACAAAAAGATATTCAGCAGTTTAACTAGTTTCCAATATTTACAGTAATCCAAAAATATACTATGTCATAGATGTCAAAAATGATGATAAAAAGGAACTTTATCAACATCCCGGTAGCTAGAAATGTGGTGGCTGATCCGACACACGGATCTGTCCCTGGTCCTCCTCTACAATTTTCCAGCTGCACATATTCTGTTGCAGACCTTCCTTAGAAAGTTTGTCTGCTGATCCATTGTGCTCCCTGTATATATGGCACAAAGAGAAGCTATTAAAAGATATTTTTAAGGCATGTATTTCTTCTAATAATGGTTTCAACATATAATTTTTGCAGTTTCTTTGGCCATTAACCCAGTTAATGACATTTAGAGAGTCTCCGAAGATTTGAATCGTGAATATATTCTTTTGGATGAGCCAGCATAAAATAAATTTTAAGTTTGACAGCTCAGCAAAGTTGTTTGCTCCTGACCCTAGTCCCATTGAAGCTGTTAAAGACTGATTTGAATTTAAATAAATGATCATCCCTGCTCCAGCCTTATTGTTCTGCGAAGCCCCATCAAAATATGCCCAAAGTATACCATCTTTTATCTGTTCTTCCCTTATCTGTCTAGTATTCCTTTCCTCCTCTGATTCCGGGATGTTTGAGGAGATGGAAGAACACTGCATTGCTATTTGAGTTGATGAGGTTTCTTTATCCTGAAAAATACTCCTGTTCCTAGCAATCCATACCCCCCAACAGATGATGGGAGGTAACTTCCGCATGTTTCCTTCAGGATATTGTTTCCACCATTTGTCCTAGACCTCAGGGATATTTTCACCTACCCATTCTATCTTTTTGTTTATCAGATTTCCAACCTCTGCCCACACATTTTTTACTGCTGGACAAACTAAAAACAGATGATTAATGGTTTTAGCTTCATATTTGCATAGAGAACACCTCCCTGGGCCTTGCATATATCAAGATTGAAGGATGTCCCATGTAGGAGTTTTCCTTTTTAGAATGCACCATAGGAAAAGTCTGGCTTTTTTTGGGCATTTGAGTTTCCACAAATTCTTTGCCCACCATTCCGATTCTCCCCATCCTTTTCTTGACATTATGAATTTGTACCTGCATTTTGGGGAGTAAGATCCAGAATCCGCGTGGGCCCATACCAACTGATCTTGCCTGTCTTTCAGCCTAACGTTTGATCTGGATAGTTCTTGGACATACTCCTTCCACTCGTTCCACCATAGGGGCTTTAAATATAATTCCTCTCTAGATTTCCAAGCTTGACCCCATATTGTGGAGAAGCCCACTTTCTCCACCTGACTTAAGAAAAGGATGCCTTTTGATTTGAGGTGGCTGATTAAACCAGGGGAAAGAGCATATTTTTCATTACAGCCAACCTAGGGGTCCTTCCCTACCCTCATATTTTCCCCATTACCAATCTTCCATGCCAAACCTTGTTCAATCACCTTGAAAGCCTCCACTGTTGCTTTCCAAACCACCGAAACATTTTTCTCTTTTTTGCTTGGATTCCTGATCCAATATTCTAATGGTACTGATTCTTATGGTATATTAATTATGTGTTTCATTTAAGAACATTAATTATGTGTCACTTATGGTGCATCACTTATGTGGATCAATGATATGTGTTGGTGGCCATGATTCATTTCTTATGTGCATCACTTATGTCTTGTTAGTTAAGGTGCATCTCTTTAATGTGGCACCTAATATTTTGTATCATGGCTTTTCTGCATTGCTTATGGAGAAACACTTAATTCATAAATATAATCAACAAATGTAACACCCCAAGGGAAGTGCATAAAGCAAAATAGTATGTTTGTCTCTTGGATTATCCACAATTCACCTTATCCATCAACTAGGTTATCCACACTTAGCCTTAGCCACCATAAAATAGTACAAGTTGGCACAAGTGTGACTCTCCAAACCAAAATTACAAACCTTAGCCACCAACTAGGATTTTCAAATTCCACATTAATAGGCCTTTTAAATTCTACAAAATTAGGGTTTTCAAATTCTACAAAAGTAAGGCTTTTCAAATTCTAATTCAATCCTCTCACATTTATGCTTACACTACATTTTTTCAGCAAGAGAGGCATCAACCTCTTTTCAACATTGGGGATTGGTTAATAGAAGGTATGAGTTCCTCACATATCATCTCATGTATATGGCAACCAATATCCTACACATGTTCTCATGTATATTGCAACCACTATGTACAACGATCAATTTTGATTATCAGTTTTTCTTATGGTGTGTCAATTATGTGTGTCATATAAGAACATTAATTATGTGTCACTTATGTGCATCGACGAATATGTGTTGATGGTCATGGTTTATTGCTTATGTGCATCCCTTATGTCTTGTTAGTTAAGGTGCATAACCTATATGGGACGCCTAATAATGTGTATCATGGATTATATGCATATAGCATCCCAAGGAAATTGTATAAAGAGAAATCTTATGTTGACCCCTTAGGTTATCCACACTTCACCTTAGCCATGAAATAAATTATCTACACTTAGCCTTAGCCACCATAGCTTAATATATGTTGGCACAAGTGAGACTCTCCAAACAAAGATTAGAAACCTTAACCACCAACAAGACTTTTCAAATTCCACATTACTCGGGCTTTCAAATTCTACATAACTAGGATTTTCAAGTTGCATAGAAATATGATTTTTAAATTGCACAATAGTAAGGCTTTTCAAATTCCACTTCAATATTCTCCCCACCTTCTCATATTTATGTTCACATTAGATTTTTTGAGAAAGATAAATGAATTATATTTATGCTTGCACTATTATATTATATTTATGTGCTGGATATAAATTAGTCACAATGTTTTGAACAACAAATCCATCCTTATAATGTTTTATTAGTTCATAACATTCACAAATATAATGATCAAATATAACATCTCAAGGAATGTGCATCAAGAAAAATCTTATGTTTACCTCTTAGGTAAAAATTCCATAAATACTAAGGTTTTCAAATTGCAAAAACTCTCTATGTTAGTTTTCACACCCAAATCTTG
Source organism: Pinus taeda (assembly GCA_000404065.3). Lineage (NCBI taxonomy): Eukaryota > Viridiplantae > Streptophyta > Pinopsida > Pinales > Pinaceae > Pinus > Pinus taeda. The sequence goes on along the minus strand of APFE031228656.1, from coordinate 40,093 downwards.
GCATTTTGCTTTATATTCTCTCCACTTTCTCATATTTATGCAAGTGCACTACATTTTTTAGAAAGAGAGGAATCAACATCTTGTCAACATCGGGGATTAGTTAATAGAAGCCAAAAATTCCCTACATATCTTCTTGAATATATTGTAGTCACTATGTACATTGCTCAATTTAGAACATGTTTGGTTCTTATGGTGTGTCAATTATGTGTGTCATGTAATAACATTAATTACATGTCACTTATGGTGCATCCCTTATGTTTATTGATGGATACATGTTGATGACTATGGTTCATTACTTATGTGCATCACTTATGTCTTGTTAGTAAAGGTGCATCATTTATATTTGACACCTAATATGGTGTATTGTGGCTTTTGTGCATTGATTTTTAATTATGTCACTTATGGTAGCTATCTTGTGGCATGTTGACTTTGTGTCTTACTTTGAAGAGTATCACTTATGTACACATTTCTTATGGGGCATCACCTATCTCTTACAGTGTGTTGGGTATAAATTAGTCATAATGGTATAAACAACAATTACATCCATACAATTCCATTCCATCAAATTCTACATTACTAGGGTTTTCAAATTCCATAAAAATAGGGATTTCAAATTGCATTAAACCATGGTTTGAAATTCCACTTCAATATACATCGACAAGAATTGTGAGTATGTGATGTAAGGTTAATATAGTGTTTTTACTTACATTTTCTAAATATGCACTCAAAATTGAACTCACTATGCTGGAGTTTCACATTCCATATTACTAGGGTTTTCAAATTACACAAGACCGAGGTTTTGAAATTACACAATGAATTGTGAGTATGTGATGCAAGGTTAATATAGTGTTTTTACTTACATTTTCTAAATATGCACTCAAAATTGAACTCACTATGCTGGACTTTCACATTCCATATTACTAGGGTTTTCAAATTACACAAGACCGAGGTTTTGAAATTGCACAATGAGTTTTCCACCTTCATGCAATATGTTTGTAAATGGCTCTTAGAAGTGAGTTGCAACTTGTCATAGAATTCAAAATGGGACTTGGATGGGAAAACTATTGGTTCCATTGGACTCTTGGCAGTGAGTTATAGCTAGGGATACCCTTGATCCAGGTGGTTCTCGAGAAGCTAAAAAATCGAAGTCCTTGGATTTCATCAAAACTAGGACCAGAATGAAAAACTCTCATCTTCTTGTTTCTAATGGCGCAAACAACACTTTGACTTTGTATTCACAAATCATTAGTAGTCAAAATTTAGGTCAAATAGCAATACATTCAAATAAAAAAAATATTTTAACCAATTAGAAATTAGATTTACAAATGACTTTGTTTTTAAATATAAATCCAATTAACATAGAATTTCATGTCAATTTTGGATATCATTGCAAATTTCATAAAAATAATTACACCTATAGTCTATTTAAGATTAAAGTTTCTAAAATTTCTATTTTTTAAAAGCAAAAATGTATAAATAATCTATATTTAATAATATAATATTATTTTTCATTATTTATAGGCCTGGTCTATTTCCAAATAGAATTTTTAGAAATTCCATTCTTTAAAATGAAAAAATATATAAATAGTTTAAATTTAATCATCGAATAATATTCCGCATAGTATACAAAATGTAATGGAAATTTTCGAAACCGTTTTTCTATTTGAAAACTCATGAAACACCTCCACTCTAGCCTGACTTCAAATTCTCATACCCCTCTTACAAAATTTGACTTTACAGTGAAAAACTATAATCCCTAGCAAAGAAGGCACGCAGTGATAATAATCAGCTCATGTCTATACAGTCGAAAATATGTTGTATAGTACCCAAAGTGTACTAGGACTTTTCCAAGCCATTGCATCTCAGGCCGAAAACTGTGGTCCATCAGAGTTATGTCCAGAGGGCTAAACTTTTGCTTCTCTTACCGTTTTCATCTTTTCCCAAAAAAAATGCCACGTGCCACCTTTAGATATGAAAATCTACGGTGCGAAACCGCGTAGCAACAAAGGCGGCAGCCTGCCATCACCCCTCAGTCGGAACCCATCGATTCATCGAGCCAAGAAGCTGAGAAATTATACTATATGTATACCTACCTGTGTAGCTTTCATTTGCCCAAACTGAAAGAAAGAAAAGGAGCAGAAACACATCCTGTGTGTAGTAACAAAGTGGATTGATCCAATCAACAGAAAAAGAATTCCATGGAAAAAATGACGAGGAGGGAAAAGGAAAGGGAAGAAAAACTCCAGCGGGAACTTGAAGCAATTGAAGATCATCGCTCGGTAGCATACAAGGCCGGGACACCGCTGTACGCAGGAAAGATCTCTGAAACGGACCAAATTCATCTCTTCGACGATATGAATCCAACAACGAGAGGCCATAAAACTCCTGAAGAAACTAACCATGTGAATGATACTGTTTCATATTCCTTTCCACACCCCATCCCTTCCAAGGTTATCCGGTGGTGGTGTTAATGATCATATCACGTGATTAATTTTAGATTGATTATGTTCTCACGATTATTATATAAGCATTTTTTGATTTGTGTGGATCTTGGGTGTAGGGAAGAAAATGATCCAGAAGTGAGGAAGGGCATTGAACAAATAGGCGGTGGCCCTGGTGAAGGCCGAGACATTGATGGGAGGCTCATTACACCAGAAGATGCAAGAGTGAACGTGTCTGGTCTTATGATCTGATTGTTTTTTTTGGTGCCTTCAAAAAAACAAATCTGCAAGGGAAAATTGAAAAGTAGATGTTTCTTGCAAATATTTGTAGGGAAAATAGAAAAGTAGACGTTTCTTGCAAACATTTGTAGATGACATCCTTACGAAGGTTTTTTCGCATATTTGTCCTTGCACACCAGATTCGAATAGAGACTCCTTGCATTTCTAACAGAAACTCTCTGCATATTTGAACAAAAACTCTCTAATTCGAAGAGAAACGCTCTGCATATTTGAACTGAAACTACTCCCGTAGCTTAGTGTGCTTATTGCTCCTTATTCATGTAATTCTGATTGGGCAGGGCATATGCTATTTCCTGTCGTTGTTCACATAAATTAGTACATCTCATCATCCCCCAACGGTTGTTTGTCGCTCAATAGATTTGTACATGTTACTACCCCTTACTACCAATGTGATCCGAACAGAGTAGATGCTGATACTGGGCACATGCTAATCCTGGTTGTTGATGGCCTGCCAATCCTGATCATAGATGGCAAACTACCATTAAACGCTATATAGGTTAGATTAAATATATTAAAACATAGGTTGAGGGTGGATTAGGTTATATCTAATATATTAAATGTTATATTAGGTTGGATAAAATCCTATATGGGATTTAAATACTAATACTATATAAGTTAGGAAATATAAATTGGATTAATCCTATAAATATAAATTGTATTAATCCTATAACCATATTGCAGGTGGATTAGGTTGGATTAACTAAATTATATGCTATATATAGTTTAGATTGAGGTTTGATTAAATATTATATATAGTTTGAAGTTTGATTAAATATTATATATAGTTTGAGGATGGATTAAATACTATATAAGTTAAGGAAATGTATTTATATAAGGTTGAGGTTCCATTGCATTCTCAACTATATATAAGTTTGAGAAATATATTAATGGATTTTATGTTTTATAATATTTTTGATAATCGATAAATTGTGTTTATTTTTTATAATTGAATACTCGTGTTTATAGAGTAAAAAAAACATATGCAATAAAAAGTAATGTTTTAAATATTTTTTAAATATTATAAATTGATCGTGATCATTAAATATTTTTAAATACTATGATTTTGATCCTGTACACCATGATGTGGGAAAAAAAATGTTTTAAATATTATCTTTTAATACTATAAATTGATCTTATTATTAAATATTTTTTAAATACTTTAAAGTGATCTTGATCATTAAATATTTTTTAAATACTATAAATTGATCCTTATCATGTAATAATTTTGATCATGTACAGCATGATGTGGAAAAAAAATAATGTTTTAAATAATATAAATTGATCTGGATCATTAAATATTTTTTAAATACTATAAATTGATCATGATCATGTATACTACCATGATGTGCAATAGAAAGCAATGTTTTAGATACTTGTTTAAATACTATAAATCATGATCATGTACACTATGATATACAATATTTTAGATCCAATATTAATTCCTATAATATACAAAAAATGCTATATAAATTGATCTGGTCATGTACACCATAATATAAAATATGTACCATGATATACAAAGTTTTAGAAAAACTATGTGCAATAAAAAAAACAATGTTTTAAATACTATAAATTGATCTTGATCATATACACCATGATATATAAAATGTATTATATACAATATTTTAGAAAAAAACTATAAATTGATTCTAATCATGTACACCATGATATATAAAATACATGATATACAATATTTTGGAAAAAAACCATAAATTGATCATGATCATGTACACCATGATATATAAAATACATGATATACAATATTCTAAAAAAAATTATGTACAATAAAAAACAATGTTTTAAACTATAATATACAATATTTTAGATCCAGTATTTATTTATACATATATGTTATACAAAATACTGAATAATGCTATATAAATTTATCTTGATCATGTATAGCATGATATACAATATTTTAGATGTAATATTTATTCATACACAAAATATTGAATTTACATGATATATAATATTTTAGATGCAGTATTTATTCATACACCTAAAATATTGAAGATAAATACATAAATAGCTGTATATTCAATATTTAAAATATATATTGTTATTGAATATATTTGTATATACAATAAATCTATCTTATATTTTTAGATATATCTAATATATTTAGATTTAATATATATACAATATTATGATTGATATAGATTCAACTACATATTTACATATATCGGATATATCAAATATATTTGAATTCATTTATATATACAATATTATAAATAAATATATATTATAATATTTAAATCTAACTACATATTACATATACAATACACCGATTTAGATTTATACTTAATATACAATATTTGACTATTTATATATTTACATTAATATACAAATATTTGAATCTTATGTATATTCTCTTTTTTATAATATTTTGAATTTTATCTATATTTCTATTAAAATATATAACAATATTTTGAATCTAACTACATATACAATATACAAATTTAAATTTACACTTTATTTAAATCTTAAGTATATCTCTATTAATATAGAATATTTGAATCTTATTACATATTTACATTAATCTACCCTATTTACACTATTTGAATCTTATATACATCTCTTTTAATACACTATTTGAATCTTATATATATCTCTTTTAATATACAATATTTGAATCGTACCTGTATCTCTATTAGGTAGATCTCCATATATATATACATTCATTTGGATCTACAACGTTGATCTATATAATATTTAATGCAGCTGTATTGCCTGTGCGTATTGTTATTGATGTATCTCTACATTATTTAATATTTAATGCAGCGGTGTTGCTTGGTGCTTATCGTTATTGATGTATATTGTTTGTTGTTATTAGTTTATTGCTTATTTGCTAACCTATACAATATTTAATCCATTGCATTCCTCGTTGTGAGGTGAATATTGTTTTCCTTATATTATTTATCATCTTTATAATATATAATGCATTTGCTTTGCTACTGGGTTAATATTACTTAGGGTTGTAGATTAGTTCGTCTCACCGGCCCCAAGCTTACACAAAGGATTCCTTGGGCTTTGACGGGCTGTGATGGTTTTATAAACCAATTTATGAAAGAGGGATTCTAACAAGATCTCTTGGGCTTTGACTGACTGTGATGGTTTTATAAATCATTTTGAGCATTATATATAATATACGAGGCATATAATGATCTGTAGATTAGTGCGGGACTCACTGGCCCCTACCCAAGGGATTGTAACATTGGTATTCTAACATTCAATGCAGTCCCTTGGACTTTAATTGGCTGTGATCATTTTATAAATGTTCTCGCAACCCCGGGGCTTGGACTTTAATTGGCTGTGATCGTTTTATAAATGTTCTCACAACCCCCGGCTTTGATTTGCTGGGATGGTTTTAGAAATGAACTTGAAAATTGATGGGCATTTATACCTCAATAAATGCATTTGAGAATATATATATATATATATATATATATATATATATATATATATATATAATTGGATTGTCTCTTTTTCAAAAATATTCAGGAATTTAGGAGTAAGTTTGATTATTTTTGTGGTTGTAATCTTTTCGGAATTAAATTAGTTTTTCATAACATTCCTAAATGAGATGAACATGAGTGCGTTCAATTTTTTGTCTAATTCATTACTGTTGCTCCTTGCTGTCTGTCTGATTCAGAATATTTAATACAGAGATGGCTGTGAATATGGAATTAGGTTTAAAGGTTGGGTATTGCTGTGAATATCGAATTAGGTTTAAATGTTGGGTGATTTTGTACCTGACGTTTCTGAAATGTTTCTAATTCATTACTGTTTCTCTTTGCTGTCTGTCTGATTCAGAATATTTAATACAGATAAAGATGGCTGTGAATATGGAATTAGGTTGGTAGGGCTGTGAATATGGAGTTAGGTTTAAATGTTGGGTGATTTTGTACATGACATTTCTGAAATACAATATAGATAAGGATGTTGTGAAATAAAATATAGATAAGGATGTTGTGAAATACAATACAATATAAATAAATAAAGATGCTGTGAAATACAATATAGATAAAGATGTTGTCTGTGTGATTCCAAAAATATCTAATACAGATAAAGATGATGTCTGTGTGATTCCGAAAATACTTAATACAGATAAGGATGGATGTGAATATGGGATTAGGTTTCAATGTTGGGTGGTTTTGTACATGACAGTTCTGGAATACAATCTAGATAAGGATAGTTGTGAATATTTAATTAGGTTTCAAAGTTGGGTGGTTTTGTACCTTACATTTCTGTTGCTTTTTCGGAATTTCGAAATATTTAATACAGATGAGGATGGCTGTGAATATTTTTCTGTAATACCATCTAGATAAGGATGGCTGTGAATATTTAAATAGGTTTCTAGATAAGGATGGTTGTGAATATTTAATTAGGTTTCAATGTTTGGTCGTCTCTGTACATGAATTTGAGCATGATATACATAGATGGCTGTGATTATATGATCAGGATTCAGAAGAAGAAGCAGAATGCCTTTATCCGACGCGTAAAGGAAGTTTGTCTGCAAGAGCACTGTCTGCTGCAGCTGCTAATGTCAGGGAAGGCAAAGTCGAGGAAAATGCTGGGCCTTGCGCAACTCTTAACTGATGTATGTAGTTGGAAGTATTGATGACGTGTAATTACTCTCTCATATCTTTTGAGAGACAAAGCACGTCCAGTCTTTGGAATCGATTACACAGGGACAGATTTTTTTATTAATAGTTTGACGGTATTCCAGTTTCTTTGAGACAAAAGTGATAGTAAAAGAGTTTTTCTTATTAGAGCATCTTTGCAATAGTCGTGATTATAAGAGACTTTGGCTGATTATCTTTGATCTTTGGAAACCACCCAGAAACAAAAATTTACAGTTGTTTGAGATATTGTGAGAATTTGTTAATAATGTAATTGTTGTTGACAAAATATCCGTCGAATGTAATTGAATTCGGCTTGACATTAATGAATGCACATATAAAACTCTAAGTGTAAATGCAATGATATAGGTAAACATATAAAACTCTTTGGTTATAAATGTAATATAAATGTAATGTACTTATAAATAATATATATGAATATATGCCTATAAATGCAATGATATACTTAAATAAATCATAAAATGTGAATAGTCAATAAATCTATAATAAAGTTATTTTTATAATATATCTATTAAATTATAAATAATTTTTATTTTGAACATGGAGAATTTATCCTAATTTATTATAGAAATATTTAAATTTTTAATGTGTAAATAGATTTTGTTAAAATCTATCAATAACACATGCCCTAAAAATCATAACTCATTCATAATGACATTGGTTGATATCATATTTTTCAAATGAATTAATTTAATTAAAAATGTAGAAAAAAAATATAGTTTGTGTATACTACTAGGAATATTCTAGAATATTTTGTAGAGGATATATATCTAATAATTATTGATAATTAAATTAAAATATGGAAGTCTTATTCCAAAATAGACATGTTTATGAGCATAACAAGGCTTTATGACAAGTTATGTTCAACATGGCATCAATTGATGAGCATCTTAGCCACAAACCAATTTAGAAAGCTAACTAGTTTGAGAGAATCTTTCACATAGAAGCTTGAATAACCTCCTAAACAATGGGAACATACTCTTTTTCGATACACCAATTTAGAAAGCTAACTAGTTTGAGAGAATCTTTCACATAGAAGCTTGAATAACCTCCTAAACAATGGGAACATACTCTTTTTCAACACACCAATTTAGAAAGCTAACTAGTTTGAGAGAATCTTTCACATAGAAGCTTGAATAACCTCCTAAAGAATGGGAACATACTCTTTTTTGTATAGACTAGAGGGTGGGTACAAACTAAAGATGGTTTGGCAATGCAAACCTAGAAAAACAGCCATATGTTAACTTAACGAATAATTAGAGATACTTATAAAATGAATTTCCATGATGTAAAAGAATTGTAGAAAAATTAGTTGGTTTTTGAAATAAATATTTTTTATTTATAGAAATTGTATCAACTATGTGAAGTTTGAGTTTTCTTGATATTGGTATATCTTTTTCATTGGTATATTAATTTTCATGCAAAATACAATGTGTATGTTTCTATTAGTGCAATTTTGATATATTAGTTCTATTGGTATATTAATTTTCATGCAAAATACAATGCATATGTTTCTATTAGTGCAATTTTTTAGTATTTTAATGATGAAATCTTGTTATTGTAGGTTATTATGTATGTGGTGCATTATATTATTTTTTTTCAAATTATTAGGATCCTGAAATAAACTAGGAATATATTTTAAGATTTTTGATATGCATCAAGAGAAAAATGTATTAAAAATAGTAAAAAATATTATACACACACACACACACACACACACATTCCACTCTATGTTGGATGTGGAGCATGATTATTTAGAGGTCTTTGTTTCATAGTCCAGGAAGATTGTACACCCCTCCATGCGGGGGGGACTTGTCCCCCCCGTGAGGGTCCGGTGGCGCTAATCCCCCCTGGCTGGGGAGTGCGGAGTCCAGCGGTCCCCAGTGGGGGTTTCGAGGGCAATGCCCCCGAAGCTAAAAACATATGTGAAATTGCCTTGTAAGAGTATAGTAATTTCTAGTCAATTTGGGTCGTTCATTAGGTGGATGATCAGACGGTAGAACTTACGTTTAGTTTAGGGTTTTTTTCCTTAGAAGGAAACCCCTCTCTCTGTATGAGGGCATTGTATTGAGGCTGTGTTATATGTGTGTATTTTCAGAGCGAGAAATAGAGAGGTGAGATTGTGAGAGAAAACATAAGAAATTACAACGGATCTATTGTAGGTTGTGTCTATTCATTTTGTTGGATAATAGAAAGGAAGGACTGGCTATTCGGAGTGGACGTAGCCCAAACTGGATGAACCACATGTATTTGTGTCACTCTGGTTTTATGTGTTTGTGTTTTTCCACATATTATATGTCTTTCATTTCTCTATCATATATATAATATTTTTCTAACACTCTATATGTGTGTGTAGTTTCATAGACAACGGATTTGTTTAGCTTACTGAAAATATCATCAAAGATAGAGATATGTATGTGTTTTTTCAAAACTTGATGTTTTCTAAAAATTTTAGTTCAAACCTCCAAGTTTGTGATTTCAAGCTTATATCAAAAGCAACCGTTATGTAACCAGCTCACAAAATAGAAGAAAAGATAGATCAACGACTTCAAAATTAGCCTCTTCGAGGGGGCAACCTCCTTTACATTACACAAATGAATAATTCTTGGATGATATAAATGAAAAAAAACCTCCTTTCTATATATAGGAGTCTAAAGGGTCACAATATAATCAAAGTCGACATAACAATAATAATATAAGGGCACAATAATAACAATAAGGGCTACAATTACAATAGTAATGGGGGAATCACTAGTATTATAGGGACCTAACATGCCCCTCTCCTTCAAAAAAGTGTTGTCCTTAACGCTTGAGTAGTTCTAGATGCTTCTGTATAAAATTCTCACCCTACCATGTGGAATCTTTAGCGGGTACGTTCTTCCACTTGATGAGATACTCTGAAATTGATCAATTTCATAGCTATCATGTTCTTTTTTCTGTGACTGCTTCAAGTTCCAATATGATTTTTTCTTCCTTGTAAATTTCTGGCAATATTGTTTGAACTGGGAGTTTGTCACCTATAACCTTCTATAAGCATGAAACATGGAAAACTAGGTGCACTCGAGAAGCTGCAGGAACCTCTAATTTGCATGTCATAGTACCAATCTTTTGCAACACCTTGTATGAACCATAATACTTTGGTGATAATTTATTATCCTTCTTAGCTTTCTTGAGGGATAAACAATGGATTTGTTAGTTTCATAGACAATGTATTTGTCTAGCTTACTAAAAATGTCATCAAAGATAGAGGTATGTATGTGTTTTCTCAAAACTTGCTGTTTTCATATATTTGTAGTCCAAACCTCCAAGTTTGTGATTTCAAGCTTATATCGAAAGCAACCAAGTCACTATGCACATAGGATTCCCACCAAAAGAGAAATATATATATATATAATTAAAAGGGAAAAATGCACATGTTAATGGTGCCTATGTGTTTTTAGTGCCAACAATGTGAGCATATTCCAAAAACATGCACATTCTTAATGCTAGGAATGTGCATGCATTCATGCCACTGATGACTAACACATGGAAAATGGTTGAGGTAGATTTGGGGATTGTGGAGGGTGAGAGAGGGAGGGATTAAAGGAGCCAAGGGGGTGAGGGGGGAGACAGAGCACGAATGATGAGGAATGAGTTGGTGAGTGAGGTGGGAAAGTGAGAGAGATAAGGAAAGAGGGAGGGGAAGGGAGAGAAAGAAAGCTAATTTTGTTTGAATTTATGAGAAAGAGAGAGAGATACAAAGTTGGAAGGGGATGTTGTGAATGAGGGATTGAGAAAGAAAGAGGGAGAGAGAGAAAGGGGGGAGAGAGAAAGAGATATTTTTGTTTCTTTATGAGAAAGAGAGTGACAAAGTTGGAAGGGGATGTTGTGAATGAGGGATTGAGAGTGTTGGGTCTTGAAATTGTCATTAATTTCCATTACACTTTCACTATTATGTCTATTATATCACCTCCATTTCACCTTCATTTCATTACCATGTCACTACTTTCATCTCACTTTCATCATTATTGCGTCACATCTATGTTTTTTCAAACTTTATTAATTCTTAGCATTTTTAAGTGAATTTGTGGTTAAAAATTAGAAAATAATCTGCATATGCTTATACCTAACAAGTGGGATGAGATTGTTGACATGTGTAGGTCAAAAGGAAGCTTCTAGAAGACCTTTATGTGGCATCCTAAGGCCAAATTCGAATTTGAGTGGAGAGGATCATGGGATCATGAGGATATGTGTCACATTGCCTATTTGTATTGAAACTCTAAGAAGACATGTGTCTTATCATTTCCTAGTTTGATTAAAACTCTAGAGGTATAGGGAGAGATTCATAGACTCTCATTAATGAGATGACTTCTCATCTTTTTGTATAAATAGGAGATCTCTCTCCTTCATTTGGTAGCTTTGGAAGCTTTGGAAAGCTTTGTAAAAATTTTTTAGCTCAACTTGTTGTACTTTGTAATTTTGAAGAATTTGAATAAAGCTTTGAAGTTCTCAACATGGAAGGAGATGTGAAGTAGATGTCATGGAGCATATTAGAATGTAAGGTAAATTAGATTTTATTTTGTAGTTTTGCTTTGATTTCATTCAAGTATGTCATTTTATTGTTTTCAAGTTTTCAAGCTTAGATTTTCCATTCATGCAAGTTTAATTCATGCAAGTGTGTTCAACTGGTTGATTGTAGATCTATGTAATTGTGTAATCTATGCTTAATAAAATAGTCCAAGAAAGTATTGATGCTTGAAGCATTAGAGCACACAGTAGATTAGTTTTCTTTTACATGTTTTGTATTTAATTTTGTTGCAATTTCATTTTCAATTTTAGAACAATGAAGTATTGAATCCCTCCAAATGTTATTGTTGGCTTATAGGGGTCTGACCTAAGTTCGGAAGAATTATTTAGCCAAAAAAATCTCGAAGCTACCGGCCCTTTCGGCAACATCCCGTGGAGCACGGACTGAGGTCTCACCTGAGGTAGCAGGGGAGGGTGCTGGAACCAGGTTTTCGCACCCTTGGGATGTCTAGATGTGTTTTGAGGGGTTTACGAGCTATCCTGTAGCCTCGCGCTGCACTAGATTTTGCGCAAATCTGAACACCCTTATCGCGCTTATTACAGATTGGATCAATTATTACTGTTATGATCTAGTTAGAGCAGTCTTTAAGCAAACATTTATTACTTCTTATTACTTCGCGCATCAAGATTAAACCTAGTTCACAAGTATTCAATAGTAGAAATGCATAGATCATGATAATTCATGTACCATAAAAGAATAAAGTCACATTTAACACAGAATTTAGGGGAAACTTATCTTTATTAACAATCTTCGCCAATACATCCAGATCCACCTAGTGCACTCAGTTGCAGGGGTCTGCGCACACAACTGAGGAGCTTCCAAACCTCTGCGCACATAGCTGCAAAGCCTCTCCCTTCTACCCTATTCCCTCGACTCAGACTTATAGACGCATTCAGACTATTTACCCATTACATGTCAGATCATCATCCTCCTTCCTAAAACTTAAATATCTCTACCCATAGAGCCTCGCTCTATTTATACCTTTATTTTCGCCCCATGATCCTATGCGGGCCAACTATATCTCTATTTCTTTACTTTATTGTTGGGCAGACTACCCTTTGACTCATCCTACCATAGTTCGCACTCCGCGCTTTCCGTGGAGTCTTTTACCCTAATATTACCCAAAATTCCAGGCTTCGCACCCCATACTCGTCGCACGGGGCTTTCGCTACCGAACAATCCCCCAACACAATCATCGTGACTCGTCCCGAGTCACTGAACTGGTTCGCCCATCTTCACATGGAGATTGTTTAACAATTTCTACACCATGCGTGTGTCTTCAACAAATTCTACGGCAATCCGTTGCACCAATTCCAATCGAGTCGCTGATATATCCGTGTCTAGTGGGTTTGCTTGCTCAGAATCATAAACTGCTTGCATCTGTGCTATCTTTCCCTCCATCATTGTAGAAACGGTAATCGCTTCATGAAGCCATGGCTAAATGCGGTCTTTAAGCTCTGCCTTCTTTTGTTGTGCAACATCCATTTGGGCCTTGAGAGCCTTGTCTTCCCTCATTTTAACCAACCGTTGTGTGATAGTGACCGTTTGGGCATCTCCGCGAGCTGTATCATAGGCCTGCTACAACGCGTGCACCTCAACTTCGACGCTCTGAATGGTGGGGTCCTCCTGGAGAGATGTAAGTAGTCCAATAGAATGATCCAAAAGTCCTAAATATTCTCGGACAACGCTCCTCATGGTTTTTGTGCCTCCTTGAATTTCCGTGCAATGGTGTCCACCATCGGGTAGAGGTTGTTGTGCCTGGAGTCGGAGCTTTGCAATCTGTAGGGCAAGCTCCCCTTATGCTTTTGTGGCTTCTTCTTGGGTTGTGCGGACTTCTGTGGCCATGTGTTGAACCTTGGCCACAGTTGGAAGATCCTTAGGGATAGCTACCCTCAGAACTGTGCGGCATGCTTCTATAATGGCTTGTTCGACATTCCTAAAACGCTCGACTAGGACAGTGTGCTAAAGATTGAGCTTTTCTATCTCAGTTTTATTCTCCCGTAAAGTGTGGAGGGCATGACCTTCCCTAGCACGGAGTTCATTAGTGAGCCCATCCTGTAATTGAAAAAGAAGGCTACTAGATAGGGCGGCCAGATCTAACTCCCAACGACCCTCATCGTCAAGCCGTGTAATCACAATGGCTGGCAATGTAACAGTGTTCGATGTGGGCACGCCCATCATTTTCTTAGTCATAGTTGTATTGTTGGCGAGGTGTACCTTGACCAGAGATTGTGCCTATAATGTTTCCAACTGCTTTCGGACTCCCCCCAACACAGTTGTCTGTTCTGTAAGTAGGGCGGGCAATGCAGGGCTTGCTGTGAATTCGTTCTCCAACACCTTTGTTACTTTGGACTTTTTCCTGACACTTGGTGGGTCCTCCTAATGTGACCATTTGAATTGTCCTTTGGGAGCCTGAGTGTCTGTCTCCTGCTCTTGTTCCAATTCTTGCGCTATTGTAGTCTCTTCGGTTGGCGGGTTCTAGGAAACTGCTTGCTGCGAAGCGAGTAGTTGTTCCTGTCGTGCAAGCTGCTGCTGTTGTTCCTTCTTCTACTTCTGGGCAGTGAGTTGGTCGAGGATGGCCTTATCCAGAGTGCGGCATTCGAGAGGCCATTTTACCAAAACCCCATAGAAGTGCTTCATCTGTTGTGATGAACGGAAGTGTGGTCCAGGATTGGTCCGGGTTCTTTCACGCCCGAATGTACACATGATGCATGTCAGCTTTAAATTTGGCCATGCTTTGGAAATTATTATAGATTGTGGGAGACATGTGTGGTCGGCGAGCAATTCGGGTCCTTATTTGTTCTGCCATGGCCGTCCAAAATGCTTGAATTGCAGAAACCCTTGTCACATCCCTTGTTCCACATAGCGCCACAAATCGTACTGCCTCAAGTAGGTCATCTATAATGCTCAGGAACTGGCTATCCGAAGGTAGCTCGCTTGTTACCAAAAGTATTGACAGAAGCAACCATGCATAATGAAATGTCTTACCTTTTTCCTGTGCTTCTCGACAGTTGGTTAAGAACTCTTTACATAATAACTATGCCTAATTAAACTGCACCCCCTGGGTGCACTGCCCGGCCAACACAATGACAGAAGCGAGTACCTCGTCTGCATGACACCTCCTCATGAGTTTTCCCCCGAGGAGTTGTGTAGCCACTCAAGCGGTGCAGTCATTGATGCTAGCTATGACATATCCACGCTTTCCTTTCTCCAGCTTGTACCACTTCTTCATTGTTTCAGCGAGGCCAACCTCGCTGCTGGTTCCTACAATGTTAGCGGGCTCATCTCCTTTCAGTGGTAGGTGTGTTATATGGTGGATTAAGTTAGTTGTGATTGGAATCAACTCCTCTAACCACAAGAATCCATCATGTACAAGACAGAGGAGTTGTTGAATCACAAAGGTAGTAATAGTTGCACGATGGTAGTGAGGTAGCCATCGAGGTTGAGGATCTTGGCCCTCTCTATACCTAGTAGCCACACCCATGGTAATAACATGTCCATGACTAATTCAGGGAACTTCTCTCTGTTGGCCAGGTCCCAATCTTCAAACTTGAGGGTTGGCACGTGTCCCAATGGCAAGCCTTCAAACCTTATATCATCTAGAAGAAGCAGGGTCTGAAGCTCGACTTTCACTCCATCTAAGTCCTTAGGTATCTTAGTTGACCCTGTCCATGGAGATAGATACGGGGGTAATGACAGGATTTGGAATGCATCCACTTCATCCTCATTGATTTGGTCAAGGAGCTCCTGAAGAGCCTCATCCTCTTCATTGTTGTCTACCGAAATGGCTTTGCCCTTATCAGCTGTAGCTTGTTTGGTGAGCCACAGTGAGGCTCAGACTGTGCGGGTCTTTTGTTTAGTCTTCTACCTCCATGGTGTTCGTGGGAATTTTGGAACCTGATGCGCCCGGCTCGCGCCTTCCAACTCTTCCTAATTAAACTGCATCTCTTCGGCGAATCGTGCTTGAGTTATGGCCATAGTACACAGGGGTTGATTTGTGGCCGAATGTATGTTGCTCGTTGCTGATGTATAGTTCCAATGTGCCCATATAATCCCATGGTCATAAATTGAGGCCGTCACTCTGAACAACTTCATTCCCTTGTGTTCCAGTATCGTACCAATGTTCCCTCGATTGATCTTAATGGATCCACCTTGGAACTTTTGTCTTAATGACCCACCGCCGGCTCCTTCCTTCCATACCATAATGTCTCTATAATAGATAGGAGTGCTAATGGACATCTTTTGACTAGGTTGCACAGTAGCGCAACCCATCACCCGTTGTTGCGATCGTGAAGATAGAGGAGTGTAGGCAGAACTCGTTACACCAGATCGGCTTCCTACAGATTGGTTTATAGTCCCGCGCCCTCTTTCATCTGCTTGGGGTGCTAAGACTGTGGCGTCAAATGCTAGTTAGGTGTTTGCACCGTCGGTGTAGATCCGTACTATCTCTGTTGCTCTGGGCTGCAAGCATCATCCAAGCGCTTGGACAACCAAGGGTTTGCGCCACAGATGTGTGTGCTGTCTTGATAGCCTGGTCCGAGTGTGGTTTTTCCTAGCAATATTCCACGAGGGTCTGAGTCGTCTTATGTGAAAAAGGGTTGAGCTTCTGTAAGCATCACGGCGTGATGTTCTCCTGAGTTTAGTCCCCTCTGCCATGCTTCGACCTCCTGGTCGTTCCTTAAGGGTGCTGTCAGTGCGGGGCTGGTAGCTACTCGACTTCTTCTGATTTTTATTCCATTGCCTCATACATATCCATCTATGTCGCAGTATCCGCAGCCTCCCAAAAGTCATGTTAGTGTAACGCTATGATGTATGCTATCCCTTGGGTTTCTGCGGACCCTGTGGTTAGCTCCTGGCGATCGTAGTTGCTTCGATTTACTCTTCTTAGTTTGTTTGGCTACTAGTGTTACTGCCTAATCGTGACCTCCGTGCTTTATGCTATGATTAGTTGCACCTACCTCTTTTGTCGATGTCCAAGATTTTCGGGATGTGAATATCTTCAACACACCAGTTTTTGATTTCACCAAGACAACTAGTTCTTTGGCTTCTTTCGCAAACGGTGCTACGGCTCCTACTACGACCATTTTGTTGCAATTCAATGTGGTTACTTCATGCAGTCGATTTCACCATTGTTCAAACTATTCATTTGAATCTGATGTGCAAGAGCTATCGCAGTCCCATGAGAGTCTTCCATTTGTAGTTGGGTTCACCCTATCCCCATTGCGCACTGTGAGCTGGTAACTATAGTCTAGCTCCCTGTCACTATCGTCGTCGTGCACTAGTTTGGTATATCGGGCTCCTTCAGCTGGATCCAAGGGAATTACTACTCGAAGTGCATTCTTTTCAAAGATTATTTTTCGCTTTTTGAGGTTGATGATTCCATTCATATCTATTGCCCAGTTTATTCCTAACAATGTCAGATAGGGGTTACTGTCGTCCATGATTTCTATGACTTCAAAGTTAGTGTGCATATAGGCATCATCGATATCTATGATAACCCCTTGCAGACTTCCCATCGGCAAGATCTTTTGTTGGTTTGCCAATCGTAATTGAATCCAAGACCATTGCAGTGTAGGCCTGCCCATGTGTTCCTAGATCTATTTTGGTAGGACATTCGTGTCGGAACCCAGATCTAAGATGACCTGGTCCATCTCGTAGTCGCCAATCTAGGAAGCCAGCCGCATCTCCCATCCGGTGTGTAAGACGTGTTTTCCCAATTTTCGGATCATGCGCGGTTTGTCTGTTCTTACGCATCTAGCTATTAATTCCTATAACCCTTTCACTACATTAGCATCCCTCAGGAGCTTCATACAGGTTTCTAAAAAGGTAGTTATCAAGGAATTATCATGTTACAGGTCCAGTTGCCCCTTACTACTAGAAGGAGATGCTTCCATGAATTTTTCTTTAGCTTCCAGGAGGGTTTCCCTTGCTCACGTTTAATCAAACTCTGGTTGTTTCACGAGGGCCTTCCGAACCCATGTATCTGCTTTTGGCTTTTTCCCCTTATCTTCCCCTATAGTTGCGCCACTTCGGAGCATCATATTTATGTTGGGATCTTCAGTGTGTGGTTCAGCCTTCATCATCTAGACGTTTTGAGTGGGGCTAGTTGGGATCACTCATTTTTCTGATAATTGAGTGAGGAGCATAGGGCAATCAACCGCATCATAATAAAACTAATAGCATGACGGACAACAGGCTTTGGTTAGGTTCATACAATCCCACGCATAGTACCCCGGCCGTCCACAATTATAACAGATTAATTGTCCTCATCCCCATCCAAGTCCTAGTCCCCCATAACCCCATCCATGGCTTGGGAATCCTCCTCACACAAAAGGTGCAGCCAGGTCCTAGCCGCACATTTCTACATGCATCCTATATGTTGGTGGCCGATCCTACAACATGTGACACTCCCTTTCCTCGTGACCGATCGTTCTACAAAAGTTACAAAATAATTTTTGAGGGGGTTGTCGTAAACTAGGTAGCAGATGACAGTTGTTTGTGGTATGCTTTCCTCCTATTTTACAGATTGTGCACCAGAGGATGGGTGCTATACTTGGCCCAACCAGTACCTCTAGTCGCAAGGTTATGGGTCCCCCTTTGATCTGGATCTTGCGGGGAGGCCCCCAAGATTTGAAAAATTGAAATGCCAGTAGAAAAAGAGGAGAATTCCCAATAAACAAAACCACAAAGAATATTTTTTATTAAAATGGAGAATAATTGTAAGAGCTACATTGTGGTGGACAAACTGTCCTTTTACAAAATGCGACTTGTTACTTATAGTAATTTTCAGTTACAATACCATGGGTCAATTCCATGGGTGAATGAATACCATGGGTGGATGTCACAATACCACGGGTCAATTCCATGGGTGAATGAATACCATGGGGGGATGTCACAATACCATGGGTGACTAAATACCATGGGTGGATGTCACTTACAATACCATGGGTGGATATCACAATACCATGGGCAAATACCGTGGGTGAATGAATACCATGGGTGGATGTCACTTACAATACCATGGGTGGATAAATACCATGGGTGGATGCCACTTACAATACCATGGGTAAATTCCATGGGTGGATGAATAACATGGGTGGATGGATACCATGGGTTGATGCCATTTTCCATTCGGATCACCCTCCTATCACAGGGTTCTTGAACATTGGGTAGTGATCCTTGTCATGGCCTGATACCTTGCACCTAACACACAATACTCCTTGCCATACCTCGGTCCTAGGCACCTGTCCTTGTTTTAAGTTTTGTATTTCCATACACAAATTTTGGACTTGCGCTTGGATTTGCTGAACTCCCAACCCTAGATCTTGTAGTGGGGTCTCGTGCAATCACATTGCAGCCTCTAATGCTTCGGCTTGGGTTGAGATTTTTTTCTACGACAAGGCTATTCATAGATGTGGTGCTAAGGAGGCAACGAACCAAGTGTGATGTTGATCATCTGTCAACGTCATATTGGCTTCGCGAATGGAACTTTTCAACCTTTGGTCCAAATCCCACAGGGTTTCACCCAACATCATTACAATTTCCTTGAATCTAATGACTGATTGTGCCTCAGACTTCGATCGGCCAAATTCTTTCTTTAGCACATCCTACACTCCTGCTATTCCCTCATTCGAGTGATCGGTTGAGTATTTCATGTACCATGTCAGCGTGTGGTCCTGTAGTGCATTGACCAGCGTAGCCTTTTTTATGTTTTCATCTGTTATACCTTGCACGTCCCACACAGAGTTTATCACAAACCAGAACCGGCTTGGATCTTCATTCCATGTACCCTAAAAGGTCGGTAACTTGACCGTGGCCTCCATCCCTATTCTAGGAGGTTGTGGAGGAGGTGGTGAAGGTTGAAGTGGAGGCGGTGTGGATGGACGCGATTTCGGTGATGTGGGTGATGGCATAGACGAAGGTGGTATCAGTGGGAGGTGCTCTGTAATCAACCGGACTACACTTCTGGGTGAGAACCTAGTGAGATCTTCCTCACTTTCCCGTGATATAGAAATCAGAGGACTGTTCCCTGCTCCTTCCGTTCCTCGGTAACCTCTTCCACTCCGCATTACCCCAGACATTAATATACGCGCATAATATGTTTTTCACACAACAACATCTTAATCCAAGTGTTTAATGACTTGATGCACCTACCTCACGGTCCTTGGAGAAATTGCCTTTCCGCTTCACTGTAAGTTACGGTGGCATCTATGGCAAATTCAGTGATAAACCCCCCAATGATCTGATCTAGCCAGTGATCTACTGCACGTGCGAGTTTGTCGTCAGTGGCTTCTAGTATGCACACCAATTCTGGTGTCCACACTATTAGTTGATCCAATCTGCACCTTCCCATGCTATCAGCTAACTTCGCAATCCACTCATACAATTCTATTGGAAATGTTACGAAGAAGATCTCGTGTATATCTGTGAATATATAGCAATCCAACCACTGTTCCTCTGATATCCGTGAGTTTCTATTTTCTTGAACTGCAAACTTGCGAAGCTTCAGATCCCACTAGTATTCCAACTCTTCCTTTGTAGGATTCCAGTGTTCCCACATTAGACACCCCTTAGGCAGATCTCGGTCCCAGCAACAGAACCATTTGTTGGCTTATAAGGGTTTGACCTAGGTTTGAAAGAATTATTTAGCCAAACAAATCCCACAGCTACCAGCCCTTTCGGCAACAGCCCATGGAGCATGGACTGAGGTCTCACCCAAGGTAGTAGGGGAGGGTGCTGGAACCAAGTTTCCACACCCTTGGTATGTCTAGATGTGGTTTGAGGGGTTTGTGTGCTGTCCTGCAACCTCGCGCTACACTAGATTTCACGTAGATCCGAACACCCTTATCACGCTTATTACAGATTGGATCAATTATTACTATTCTGATCTACTTAGAGCAATCTTTAAGCAAACGTTTATTATTTCTAATTACTTTGCGCATCAAGATTAAACCCACTTCACAAGTATTCAACAGTAGAAATGCATAGATCATGACAATTCATGTACCATAAAAGAATAAAGTCGCATTTAACACAGAATTTAGAGGAAACTTATCTTTGTTAACAATCTTTGCTAATACATCCACATCCACCCTACACACTCAGCTGTAAGGGTCCGCGCACACAGCTGCGGACCTTCCAGGCCACTGCGCACACAGCTGCAGAGCCTCTCCCTTCTACCCTACTCCCTCGACTCGGACTTATAGAATCTTTCAGACTATTTACCCATTACATGTCAGATCATCATCCTCCTTCCTAAAACTTAACTATCTCTACCCATAGAGCCTTGCTCTATTTATACCTTTCTTTTTGGCCCATGATCCTATGTAGGCTGACTCTATCTCTATTTCTTTACATTATTGTTGGGCGGACTACCCTTTGACTCATCCTACCATAGTTCGTGCTCTACACTTTCTGCGAAGTCTTTTACCTTAATATTACCCAAAATTCTGGGCTTTGTACCCCATACCTGTTACACGGGGCTTTCGCTACCCAATAATTATCACAAGGAGGTAGTTCTCCCAAAATTGTATAGTGGAGTGATAAAACACTTCATTTAGTTGTTATAGTAGATTAGTTGCAATTTCACTTTCAATTTTAATCCTTCATTTAAGTTTGTTGCAATTTCATTTTCAGTTTTAGAACAATGAAGTATTGGATCCCTGCAAATGCTATCAGAAGGAGGTAGTTCTCCCAAAATTGTATAGTGGAGAGACAAAAAACTTCATTTAGTTACATGCTTTGTATTTTTTTTCCATTTCAAATAGCATTATCATTTTTTCTTTCATTTCATAGACATTTTTCTGACCTAGATTAATCTAATTGTTCGAAGTTTTGGTTTGTTTTTATCTAATGTTCATTTCCTTTTCTCCCTTCTTTAGAAATTAGATTCTAACATTTAAAGTCATTATATTTAGTTGTCCATTAACATTTAGAGATTTCATCTAGAAGCATAACTTTTCTTTCTTAGATTAATTTTCTTAAGCATAAGAAACAAAACCCCTAAAAACAACATAAACTATAAAACAATGAAGTAAGAGAAAGGTTAACTAAGCACATATAGTGCACTACACTTCATCAATTTACGATACCGGGATTGATA